>CATKUM010000288.1:0-60000 GCA_949786405.1 Onychomys arenicola | reverse complement strand
GAGTTCAACCAAATGCTCTGTGTTATCCTATAAGCAAGAGTTCATTTCTGGTAAAGGGAGTGTAATTTCGGCTCAAATGAATTTACACAGTTCACAAACCCAACACGTTTTTCACTATTAACTAAAGAGCATCTATGTAAGAGATGCTGTGGTTTGTATCAGTCTCATAAGCAGAGTTGAACGAGATATGGTCCATATGAGAAGTAAACACAGTTATTTTTTTCTGGGCATGCTCAAGTTCCTTGCTGTATTGCAGACGCTGTAAAGAAGAGCATGCTTTTTGCGTTAAAACAGAGTGTGTTACATTGATGAGGACACTTTTTTGAATTTCCCTTTAGAAATGAGTTAAACTCCATGCTCTGTGTCTTTCTATAAGCAAGAGTTCATTTCCGGTAAACCCAGTTATTTTTCGGCTCAAATGAATTTACACAGGTCACGAACCCAACACGTTTTTCACTATTAACTAAAGAGCATCTATGTATAAGATGATGTGGTTTGTATCAGTTTCATAAGCAGAGTTGAACTAGATATGGTCCGTATGAATAGGAAACACAGTTCTTTTTTTTGCGCATGCTCATGTTCTTTGCTGTATTGAAGACGCTGTAAGAAGAGCATACTTGTTGTGTTAAAACACAGTGTGTTTCATGGATGAGAACACTGGTCTGAAATTCCCTTCAGAAACAGAAGTAAACCAAAGGCTCTCTGTCTTCCTACAATCAAGAGTTCATTTCTGGTAAAGGCAGTGAAATTTCGGCTCAAATGAATTCACACAGTTCACAAACCCAACACGTTTTTCTCTATTAACTAGAGAGCATCTGTGTAAGAGATGCTGTGGTTTGTATCACTTTCATAAGCAGAGTTGAACTAGATATGGTCCATATGAGTGGGAAACACAGTTCTTTTTTTCTGGCCATGCTCATGTTTCTTGCTGTATTGCAGATGCAGGAAAGAAGAGCATGCTTCTTGCGTTAAAACGGAATGTGTTTCATGGATGAGAACACTCTTCTGAATTACCATTTAGAATCAGAGTTAAACTCCATGCTCTATGTCGTCCTATAAGCAAGAGTTCATTTCTGGTAAACTCATTGAATTTTCGGCCCCTAATGAATTTACACAGTTCACGAAACCAACACGACTTTCACTATTAACTAAAGAGCATCTATGTAAGAGTTGCTGTGGTTTGTATCAGTCTCATAAGCAGAGTTGAACGAGATATGGTCCGTATGAGTAGTAAACACAGTTATTTTTTTCTGGGCATGCTCATGTTCCTTGCTGTATTGCAGACGCTGGAAAGAAGAGCATGCTTTTTGCGTTAAAACAGACTGTGTTACATTGATGAGAACACATTTTTGAATTTCCCTTTATAAATGAGTTAAACTCCATGCTCTGTGTCTTTCTATAAGCAAGAGTTCATTACCGGTAAACCCAGTTATTTTTCGGCTCAAATGAATTTACACAGGTCACGAACCCAACACGTTTTTCACTATTAACTAAAGAGCATCTATGTGAAAGATGATATGGGTTGTATCAGTTTCATAAGCAGAGTTGAACTAAATATGGTCTGTATGAGTTGGAAACACAGTTCCTTTTTTCTGGGCATGCTAACGTTCCTTGCTGTATTCCAGATGCTGGAAAGAAGAGCATGATCATGCGATAAAACAGAGTGTGTTTCATGGATGAGAACACTGGTCTGAATTTCCCTTCAGAAACGGAGTTAAACCAAAGGCTCTGTGTCTTCCTCCAAGCAAGAGTTCATGTCTGGTAAACGCAGTGAATTTTCGTCTCAAATGAATTTACACAGTTCACAAACGCAACACGTTTTTCACTATTAACTAAAGAGCATCTATGTATAAGATGATGTGGTTTGTATCAGTTTCATAAGCAGAGTTGAACTAGATATGGTCCGTATGAATAGGAAACACAGTTCTTTTTTTTTGCGCATGCTCATGTTCCTTGCTGTATTGCAGATCCTGGAAAGAAGAACATGCTAATTGCGTTAACACAGACTGTGTTTCATGGATGAGGACACTCTTCTGAATTTCGCTTCGCGAATGGAGTTCAACCAAATGCTCTGTGTTTTCCTATAAGCAAGAGTTCATTTCTGGTAAAGGGAATGTAATTTCGGCTCAAATGAATTTACACAGTTCACAAACCCAACACGTTTTTCACTATTAACTAAAGAGCATCTATGTAAGAGATGCTGTGGTTTGTATCAGTCTCATAAGCAGAGTTGAACGAGATATGGTCCATATGAGAAGTAAACACAGTTATTTTTTTCTGGGCATGCTCAAGTTCCTTGCTGTATTGCAGACGCTGTAAAGAAGAGCATGCTTTTTGCGTTAAAACAGAGTGTGTTACATTGATGAGGACACTTTTTTGAATTTCCCTTTAGAAATGAGTTAAACTCCATGCTCTGTGTCTTTCTATAAGCAAGAGTTCATTTCCGGTAAACCCAGTTATTTTTCGGCTCAAATGAATTTACACAGGTCACGAACCCAACACGTTTTTCACTATTAACTAAAGAGCATCTATGTATAAGATGATGTGGTTTGTATCAGTTTCATAAGCAGAGTTGAACTAGATATGGTCCGTATGAATAGGAAACACAGTTCTTTTTTTTGCGCATGCTCATGTTCTTTGCTGTATTGAAGACGCTGTAAGAAGAGCATACTTGTTGTGTTAAAACACAGTGTGTTTCATGGATGAGAACACTGGTCTGAAATTCCCTTCAGAAACAGAAGTAAACCAAAGGCTCTCTGTCTTCCTACAATCAAGAGTTCATTTCTGGTAAAGGCAGTGAAATTTCGGCTCAAATGAATTCACACAGTTCACAAACCCAACACGTTTTTCTCTATTAACTAGAGAGCATCTGTGTAAGAGATGCTGTGGTTTGTATCACTTTCATAAGCAGAGTTGAACTAGATATGGTCCATATGAGTGGGAAACACAGTTCTTTTTTTCTGGCCATGCTCATGTTTCTTGCTGTATTGCAGATGCAGGAAAGAAGAGCATGCTTCTTGCGTTAAAACGGAATGTGTTTCATGGATGAGAACACTCTTCTGAATTACCATTTAGAATCAGAGTTAAACTCCATGCTCTGTGTCGTCCTATAAGCAAGAGTTCATTTCTGGTAAACTCATTGAATTTTCGGCCCCTAATGAATTTACACAGTTCACGAAACCAACACGACTTTCACTATTAACTAAAGAGCATCTATGTAAGAGTTGCTGTGGTTTGTATCAGTCTCATAAGCAGAGTTGAACGAGATATGGTCCGTATGAGTAGTAAACACAGTTATTTTTTTCTGGGCATGCTCATGTTCCTTGCTGTATTGCAGACGCTGGAAAGAAGAGCATGCTTTTTGCGTTAAAACAGACTGTGTTACATTGATGAGAACACATTTTTGAATTTCCCTTTATAAATGAGTTAAACTCCATGCTCTGTGTCTTTCTATAAGCAAGAGTTCATTACCGGTAAACCCAGTTATTTTTCGGCTCAAATGAATTTACACAGGTCACGAACCCAACACGTTTTTCACTATTAACTAAAGAGCATCTATGTGAAAGATGATATGGGTTGTATCAGTTTCATAAGCAGAGTTGAACTAAATATAGTCTGTATGAGTTGGAAACACAGTTCCTTTTTTCTGGGCATGCTAACGTTCCTTGCTGTATTCCAGATGCTGGAAAGAAGAGCATGATCATGCGATAAAACAGAGTGTGTTTCATGGATGAGAACACTGGTCTGAATTTCCCTTCAGAAACGGAGTTAAACCAAAGGCTCTGTGTCTTCCTCCAAGCAAGAGTTCATGTCTGGTAAACGCAGTGAATTTTCGTCTCAAATGAATTTACACAGTTCACAAACGCAACACGTTTTTCACTATTAACTAAAGAGCATCTATGTATAAGATGATGTGGTTTGTATCAGTTTCATAAGCAGAGTTGAACTAGATATGGTCCGTATGAATAGGAAACACAGTTCTTTTTTTTTGCGCATGCTCATGTTCCTTGCTGTATTGCAGATCCTGGAAAGAAGAACATGCTAATTGCATTAACACAGACTGTGTTTCATGGATGAGGACACTCTTCTGAATTTCCCTTCGGGAATGGAGTTCAACCAAATGCTCTGTGTTATCCTATAAGCAAGAGTTCATTTCTGGTAAAGGGAGTGTAATTTCGGCTCAAATGAATTTACACAGTTCACAAACCCAACACGTTTTTCACTATTAACTAAAGAGCATCTATGTAAGAGATGCTTTGGTTTGTATCAGTCTCATAAGCAGAGTTGAACGAGATATGGTCCGTATGAGAAGTAAACACAGTTATTTTTTTCTGGGCATGCTCAAGTTCCTTGCTTTATTGCAGATGCTTTAAAGAAGAGCATGCTTTTTGCGTTAAAACAGACTGTGTTACATTGATGAGGACACTTTTTTGAATTTCTCTATAGAAATGAGTTAAACTCCATGCTCTGTGTCTTTCTATAAGCAAGAGTTCATTTCCGGTAAACCCAGTTATTTTTCGGCTCAAATGAATTTACACAGGTCACGAACCCAACACGTTTTTCACTATTAACTAAAGAGCATCTATGTATAAGATGATGTGGTTTGTATCAGTTTCATAAGCAGAGTTGAACTAGATATGGTCCGTATGAATAGGAAACACAGTTCTTTTTTTTGCGCATGCTCATGTTCTTTGCTGTATTGAAGACGCTGTAAGAAGAGCATACTTGTTGTGTTAAAACACAGTGTGTTTCATGGATGAGAACACTGGTCTGAAATTCCCTTCAGAAACAGAAGTAAACCAAAGGCTCTCTGTCTTCCTACAATCAAGAGTTCATTTCTGGTAAAGGCAGTGAAATTTCGGCTCAAATGAATTCACACAGTTCACAAACCCAACACGTTTATCTCTATTAACTAGAGAGCATCTGTGTAAGAGATGCTGTGGTTTGTATCACTTTCATAAGCAGAGTTGAACTAGATATGGTCCATATGAGTAGGAAACACAGTTCTTTTTTTCTGGCCATGCTCATGTTTCTTGCTGTATTGCAGATGCAGGAAAGAAGAGCATGCTTCTTGCGTTAAAACGGAATGTGTTTCATGGATGAGAACACTCTTCTGAATTACCATTTAGAATCAGCGTTAAACTCCATGCTCTGTGTCGTCCTATAAGCAAGAGTTCATTTCTGGTAAACTCATTGAATTTTCGGCCCCTAATGAATTTACACAGTTCACGAAACCAACACGACTTTCACTATTAACTAAAGAGCATCTATGTAAGAGTTGCTGTGGTTTGTATCAGTCTCATAAGCAGAGTTGAACGAGATATGGTCCGTATGAGTAGTAAACACAGTTATTTTTTTGGGCATGCTCATGTTCCTTGCTGTATTGCAGACGCTGGAAAGAAGAGCATGCTTTTTGCGTTAAAACAGACTGTGTTACATTGATGAGAACACATTTTTGAATTTCCCTTTATAAATGAGTTAAACTCCATGCTCTGTGTCTTTCTATAAGCAAGAGTTCATTACCGGTAAACCCAGTTATTTTTCGGCTGAAATGAATTTACACAGGTCACGAACCCAACACGTTTTTCACTATTAACTAAAGAGCATCTATGTGAAAGATGATATGGGTTGTATCAGTTTCATAAGCAGAGTTGAACTAAATATGGTCTGTATGAGTTGGAAACACAGTTCTTTTTTTCTGGGCATGCTAACGTTCCTTGCTGTATTCCAGATGCTGGAAAGAAGAGCATGATCATGCGATAAAACAGAGTGTGTTTCATGGATGAGAACACTGGTCTGAATTTCCCTTCAGAAACGGAGTTAAACCAAAGGCTCTGTGTCTTCCTCCAAGCAAGAGTTCATGTCTGGTAAACGCAGTGAATTTTCGTCTCAAATGAATTTACACAGTTCACAAACGCAACACGTTTTTCACTATTAACTAAAGAGCATCTATGTATAAGATGATGTGGTTTGTATCAGTTTCATAAGCAGAGTTGAACTAGATATGGTCCGTATGAATAGGAAACACAGTTCTTTTTTTTTGCGCATGCTCATGTTCCTTGCTGTATTGCAGATCCTGGAAAGAAGAACATGCTAATTGCATTAACACAGACTGTGTTTCATGGATGAGGACACTCTTCTGAATTTCCCTTCGGGAATGGAGTTCAACCAAATGCTCTGTGTTATCCTATAAGCAAGAGTTCATTTCTGGTAAAGGGAGTGTAATTTCGGCTCAAATGAATTTACACAGTTCACAAACCCAACACGTTTTTCACTATTAACTAAAGAGCATCTATGTAAGAGATGCTTTGGTTTGTATCAGTCTCATAAGCAGAGTTGAACGAGATATGGTCCGTATGAGAAGTAAACACAGTTATTTTTTTCTGGGCATGCTCAAGTTCCTTGCTTTATTGCAGATGCTTTAAAGAAGAGCATGCTTTTTGCGTTAAAACAGACTGTGTTACATTGATGAGGACACTTTTTTGAATTTCTCTATAGAAATGAGTTAAACTCCATGCTCTGTGTCTTTCTATAAGCAAGAGTTCATTTCCGGTAAACCCAGTTATTTTTCGGCTCAAATGAATTTACACAGGTCACGAACCCAACACGTTTTTCACTATTAACTAAAGAGCATCTATGTATAAGATGATGTGGTTTGTATCAGTTTCATAAGCAGAGTTGAACTAGATATGGTCCGTATGAATAGGAAACACAGTTCTTTTTTTTGCGCATGCTCATGTTCTTTGCTGTATTGAAGACGCTGTAAGAAGAGCATACTTGTTGTGTTAAAACACAGTGTGTTTCATGGATGAGAACACTGGTCTGAAATTCCCTTCAGAAACAGAAGTAAACCAAAGGCTCTCTGTCTTCCTACAATCAAGAGTTCATTTCTGGTAAAGGCAGTGAAATTTCGGCTCAAATGAATTCACACAGTTCACAAACCCAACACGTTTATCTCTATTAACTAGAGAGCATCTGTGTAAGAGATGCTGTGGTTTGTATCACTTTCATAAGCAGAGTTGAACTAGATATGGTCCATATGAGTAGGAAACACAGTTCTTTTTTTCTGGCCATGCTCATGTTTCTTGCTGTATTGCAGATGCAGGAAAGAAGAGCATGCTTCTTGCGTTAAAACGGAATGTGTTTCATGGATGAGAACACTCTTCTGAATTACCATTTAGAATCAGCGTTAAACTCCATGCTCTGTGTCGTCCTATAAGCAAGAGTTCATTTCTGGTAAACTCATTGAATTTTCGGCCCCTAATGAATTTACACAGTTCACGAAACCAACACGACTTTCACTATTAACTAAAGAGCATCTATGTAAGAGTTGCTGTGGTTTGTATCAGTCTCATAAGCAGAGTTGAACGAGATATGGTCCGTATGAGTAGTAAACACAGTTATTTTTTTGGGCATGCTCATGTTCCTTGCTGTATTGCAGACGCTGGAAAGAAGAGCATGCTTTTTGCGTTAAAACAGACTGTGTTACATTGATGAGAACACATTTTTGAATTTCCCTTTATAAATGAGTTAAACTCCATGCTCTGTGTCTTTCTATAAGCAAGAGTTCATTACCGGTAAACCCAGTTATTTTTCGGCTGAAATGAATTTACACAGGTCACGAACCCAACACGTTTTTCACTATTAACTAAAGAGCATCTATGTGAAAGATGATATGGGTTGTATCAGTTTCATAAGCAGAGTTGAACTAAATATGGTCTGTATGAGTTGGAAACACAGTTCTTTTTTTCTGGGCATGCTAACGTTCCTTGCTGTATTCCAGATGCTGGAAAGAAGAGCATGATCATGCGATAAAACAGAGTGTGTTTCATGGATGAGAACACTGGTCTGAATTTCCCTTCAGAAACGGAGTTAAACCAAAGGCTCTGTGTCTTCCTCCAAGCAAGAGTTCATGTCTGGTAAACGCAGTGAATTTTCGTCTCAAATGAATTTACACAGTTCACAAACGCAACACGTTTTTCACTATTAACTAAAGAGCATCTATGTATAAGATGATGTGGTTTGTATCAGTTTCATAAGCAGAGTTGAACTAGATATGGTCCGTATGAATAGGAAACACAGTTCTTTTTTTTTGCGCATGCTCATGTTCCTTGCTGTATTGCAGATCCTGGAAAGAAGAACATGCTAATTGCATTAACACAGACTGTGTTTCATGGATGAGGACACTCTTCTGAATTTCCCTTCGGGAATGGAGTTCAACCAAATGCTCTGTGTTATCCTATAAGCAAGAGTTCATTTCTGGTAAAGGGAGTGTAATTTCGGCTCAAATGAATTTACACAGTTCACAAACCCAACACGTTTTTCACTATTAACTAAAGAGCATCTATGTAAGAGATGCTTTGGTTTGTATCAGTCTCATAAGCAGAGTTGAACGAGATATGGTCCGTATGAGAAGTAAACACAGTTATTTTTTTCTGGGCATGCTCAAGTTCCTTGCTTTATTGCAGATGATTTAAAGAAGAGCATGCTTTTTGCGTTAAAACAGACTGTGTTACATTGATGAGGACACTTTTTTGAATTTCTCTATAGAAATGAGTTAAACTCCATGCTCTGTGTCTTTCTATAAGCAAGAGTTCATTTCCGGTAAACCCAGTTATTTTTCGGCTCAAATGAATTTACACAGGTCACGAACCCAACACGTTTTTCACTATTAACTAAAGAGCATCTATGTATAAGATGATGTGGTTTGTATCAGTTTCATAAGCAGAGTTGAACTAGATATGGTCCGTATGAATAGGAAACACAGTTCTTTTTTTTGCGCATGCTCATGTTCTTTGCTGTATTGAAGACGCTGTAAGAAGAGCATACTTGTTGTGTTAAAACACAGTGTGTTTCATGGATGAGAACACTGGTCTGAAATTCCCTTCAGAAACAGAAGTAAACCAAAGGCTCTCTGTCTTCCTACAATCAAGAGTTCATTTCTGGTAAAGGCAGTGAAATTTCGGCTCAAATGAATTCACACAGTTCACAAACCCAACACGTTTATCTCTATTAACTAGAGAGCATCTGTGTAAGAGATGCTGTGGTTTGTATCACTTTCATAAGCAGAGTTGAACTAGATATGGTCCATATGAGTAGGAAACACAGTTCTTTTTTTCTGGCCATGCTCATGTTTCTTGCTGTATTGCAGATGCAGGAAAGAAGAGCATGCTTCTTGCGTTAAAACGGAATGTGTTTCATGGATGAGAACACTCTTCTGAATTACCATTTAGAATCAGCGTTAAACTCCATGCTCTGTGTCGTCCTATAAGCAAGAGTTCATTTCTGGTAAACTCATTGAATTTTCGGCCCCTAATGAATTTACACAGTTCACGAAACCAACACGACTTTCACTATTAACTAAAGAGCATCTATGTAAGAGTTGCTGTGGTTTGTATCAGTCTCATAAGCAGAGTTGAACGAGATATGGTCCGTATGAGTAGTAAACACAGTTATTTTTTTGGGCATGCTCATGTTCCTTGCTGTATTGCAGACGCTGGAAAGAAGAGCATGCTTTTTGCGTTAAAACAGACTGTGTTACATTGATGAGAACACATTTTTGAATTTCCCTTTATAAATGAGTTAAACTCCATGCTCTGTGTCTTTCTATAAGCAAGAGTTCATTACCGGTAAACCCAGTTATTTTTCGGCTGAAATGAATTTACACAGGTCACGAACCCAACACGTTTTTCACTATTAACTAAAGAGCATCTATGTGAAAGATGATATGGGTTGTATCAGTTTCATAAGCAGAGTTGAACTAAATATGGTCTGTATGAGTTGGAAACACAGTTCTTTTTTTCTGGGCATGCTAACGTTCCTTGCTGTATTCCAGATGCTGGAAAGAAGAGCATGATCATGCGATAAAACAGAGTGTGTTTCATGGATGAGAACACTGGTCTGAATTTCCCTTCAGAAACGGAGTTAAACCAAAGGCTCTGTGTCTTCCTCCAAGCAAGAGTTCATGTCTGGTAAACGCAGTGAATTTTCGTCTCAAATGAATTTACACAGTTCACAAACGCAACACGTTTTTCACTATTAACTAAAGAGCATCTATGTATAAGATGATGTGGTTTGTATCAGTTTCATAAGCAGAGTTGAACTAGATATGGTCCGTATGAATAGGAAACACAGTTCTTTTTTTTTGCGCATGCTCATGTTCCTTGCTGTATTGCAGATCCTGGAAAGAAGAACATGCTAATTGCGTTAACACAGACTGTGTTTCATGGATGAGGACACTCTTCTGAATTTCCCTTCGTGAATGGAGTTCAACCAAATGCTCTGTGTTTTCCTATAAGCAAGAGTTCATTTCTGGTAAAGGGAGTGTAATTTCGGCTCAAATGAATTTACACAGTTCACAAACCCAACACGTTTTTCACTATTAACTAAAGAGCATCTATGTAAGAGATGCTGTGGTTTGTATCAGTCTCATAAGCAGAGTTGAACGAGATATGGTCCATATGAGAAGTAAACACAGTTATTTTTTTCTGGGCATGCTCAAGTTCCTTGCTGTATTGCAGACGCTGTAAAGAAGAGCATGCTTTTTGCGTTAAAACAGAGTGTGTTACATTGATGAGGACACTTTTTTGAATTTCCCTTTAGAAATGAGTTAAACTCCATGCTCTGTGTCTTTCTATAAGCAAGAGTTCATTTCCGGTAAACCCAGTTATTTTTCGGCTCAAATGAATTTACACAGGTCACGAACCCAACACGTTTTTCACTATTAACTAAAGAGCATCTATGTATAAGATGATGTGGTTTGTATCAGTTTCATAAGCAGAGTTGAACTAGATATGGTCCGTATGAATAGGAAACACAGTTCTTTTTTTTTGCGCATGCTCATGTTCTTTGCTGTATTGAAGACGCTGTAAGAAGAGCATACTTCTTGTGTTAAAACAGAGTGTGTTTCATGGATGAGAACACTGGTCTGAAATTCCCTTCAGAAACAGAAGTAAACCAAAGGCTCTGTGTCTTCCTACAATCAAGTTTCATTCCTGGTAAAGGCAGTGAAATTTCGGCTCAAATGAATTTACACAGTTCACAAACCAAACACGTTTTTCTCTATTAACTAGAGAGCATCTGTGTAAGAGATGCTGTGGTTTGTATCACTTTCATAAGCAGAGTTGAACTAGATATGGTCCATATGAGTAGGAAACACAGTTCTTTTTTTCTGGCCATGCTCATGTTTCTTGCTGTATTGCAGATGCAGGAAAGAAGAGCATGCTTCTTGCGTTAAAACGGAATGTGTTTCATGGATGAGAACACTCTTCTGAATTACCATTTAGAATCAGAGTTAAACTCCATGCTCTGTGTCGTCCTATAAGCAAGAGTTCATTTCTGGTAAACTCATTGAATTTTCGGCCCCTAATGAATTTACACAGTTCACGAAACCAACACGACTTTCACTATTAACTAAAGAGCATCTATGTAAGAGTTGCTGTTGTTTGTATCAGTCTCATAAGCAGAGTTGAATGAGATGTGGTCCGTATGAGTAGTAAACACAGTTATTTTTTTCTGGGCATGCTCATGTTCCTTGCTGTATTGCAGACGCTGTAAAGAAGAGCATGCTTTTTGCGTTAAAACAGACTGTGTTACATTGTTGAGAACACATTTTTGAATTTCCCTTTAGAAATGAGTTAAACTCCATGCTCTGTGTCTTTCTATAAGCAAGAGTTCATTTCCGGTAAACCCAGTTATTTTTCGGCTCAAATGAATTTACACAGGTCACGAACCCAACACGTTTTTCACTATTAACTAAAGAGCATCTATGTGAAAGATGATATGGGTTGTATCAGTTTCATAAGCAGAGTTGAACTAAATATGGTCTGTATGATTTGGAAACACAGTTCTTTTTTTCTGGGCATGCTAACATTCATTGCTGTATTCCAGATGCTGGAAAGAAGAGCATGATCATGCGATAAAACAGAGTGTGTTTCATGGATGAGAACACTGGTCTGAATTTCCCTTCAGAAACGGAGTTAAACCAAAGGCTCTGTGTCTTCCTCCAAGCAAGAGTTCATGTCTGGTAAACGCAGTGAATTTTCGTCTCAAATGAATTTACACAGTTCACAAACGCAACACGTTTTTCACTATTAACTAAAGAGCATCTATGTATAAGATGATGTGGTTTGTATCAGTTTCATAAGCAGTGTTGAACTAGATATGGTCCGTATGAATAGGAAACACAGTTCTTTTTTTTTGCGCATGCTCATGTTCCTTGCTGTATTGCAGATCCTGGAAAGAAGAACATGCTAATTGCATTAACACAGACTGTGTTTCATGGATGAGGACACTCTTCTGAATTTCCCTTCGGGAATGGAGTTCAACCAAATGCTCTGTGTTATCCTATAAGCAAGAGTTCATTTCTGGTAAAGGGAGTGTAATTTCGGCTCAAATGAATTTACACAGTTCACAAACCCAACACGTTTTTCACTATTAACTAAAGAGCATCTATGTAAGAGATGCTTTGGTTTGTATCAGTCTCATAAGCAGAGTTGAACGAGATATGGTCCGTATGAGAAGTAAACACAGTTATTTTTTTCTGGGCATGCTCAAGTTCCTTGCTTTATTGCAGATGCTTTAAAGAAGAGCATGCTTTTTGCGTTAAAACAGACTGTGTTACATTGATGAGGACACTTTTTTGAATTTCTCTATAGAAATGAGTTAAACTCCATGCTCTGTGTCTTTCTATAAGCAAGAGTTCATTTCCGGTAAACCCAGTTATTTTTCGGCTCAAATGAATTTACACAGGTCACGAACCCAACACGTTTTTCACTATTAACTAAAGAGCATCTATGTATAAGATGATGTGGTTTGTATCAGTTTCATAAGCAGAGTTGAACTAGATATGGTCCGTATGAATAGGAAACACAGTTCTTTTTTTTGCGCATGCTCATGTTCTTTGCTGTATTGAAGACGCTGTAAGAAGAGCATACTTGTTGTGTTAAAACACAGTGTGTTTCATGGATGAGAACACTGGTCTGAAATTCCCTTCAGAAACAGAAGTAAACCAAAGGCTCTCTGTCTTCCTACAATCAAGAGTTCATTTCTGGTAAAGGCAGTGAAATTTCGGCTCAAATGAATTCACACAGTTCACAAACCCAACACGTTTATCTCTATTAACTAGAGAGCATCTGTGTAAGAGATGCTGTGGTTTGTATCACTTTCATAAGCAGAGTTGAACTAGATATGGTCCATATGAGTAGGAAACACAGTTCTTTTTTTCTGGCCATGCTCATGTTTCTTGCTGTATTGCAGATGCAGGAAAGAAGAGCATGCTTCTTGCGTTAAAACGGAATGTGTTTCATGGATGAGAACACTCTTCTGAATTACCATTTAGAATCAGCGTTAAACTCCATGCTCTGTGTCGTCCTATAAGCAAGAGTTCATTTCTGGTAAACTCATTGAATTTTCGGCCCCTAATGAATTTACACAGTTCACGAAACCAACACGACTTTCACTATTAACTAAAGAGCATCTATGTAAGAGTTGCTGTGGTTTGTATCAGTCTCATAAGCAGAGTTGAACGAGATATGGTCCGTATGAGTAGTAAACACAGTTATTTTTTTGGGCATGCTCATGTTCCTTGCTGTATTGCAGACGCTGGAAAGAAGAGCATGCTTTTTGCGTTAAAACAGACTGTGTTACATTGATGAGAACACATTTTTGAATTTCCCTTTATAAATGAGTTAAACTCCATGCTCTGTGTCTTTCTATAAGCAAGAGTTCATTACCGGTAAACCCAGTTATTTTTCGGCTCAAATGAATTTACACAGGTCACGAACCCAACACGTTTTTCACTATTAACTAAAGAGCATCTATGTGAAAGATGATATGGGTTGTATCAGTTTCATAAGCAGAGTTGAACTAAATATGGTCTGTATGAGTTGGAAACACAGTTCTTTTTTTCTGGGCATGCTAACGTTCCTTGCTGTATTCCAGATGCTGGAAAGAAGAGCATGATCATGCGATAAAACAGAGTGTGTTTCATGGATGAGAACACTGGTCTGAATTTCCCTTCAGAAACGGAGTTAAACCAAAGGCTCTGTGTCTTCCTCCAAGCAAGAGTTCATGTCTGGTAAACGCAGTGAATTTTCGTCTCAAATGAATTTACACAGTTCACAAACGCAACACGTTTTTCACTATTAACTAAAGAGCATCTATGTATAAGATGATGTGGTTTGTATCAGTTTCATAAGCAGAGTTGAACTAGATATGGTCCGTATGAATAGGAAACACAGTTCTTTTTTTTTGCGCATGCTCATGTTCCTTGCTGTATTGCAGATCCTGGAAAGAAGAACATGCTAATTGCGTTAACACAGACTGTGTTTCATGGATGAGGACACTCTTCTGAATTTCCCTTCGTGAATGGAGTTCAACCAAATGCTCTGTGTTTTCCTATAAGCAAGAGTTCATTTCTGGTAAAGGGAGTGTAATTTCGGCTCAAATGAATTTACACAGTTCACAAACCCAACACGTTTTTCACTATTAACTAAAGAGCATCTATGTAAGAGATGCTGTGGTTTGTATCAGTCTCATAAGCAGAGTTGAACGAGATATGGTCCATATGAGAAGTAAACACAGTTATTTTTTTCTGGGCATGCTCAAGTTCCTTGCTGTATTGCAGACGCTGTAAAGAAGAGCATGCTTTTTGCGTTAAAACAGAGTGTGTTACATTGATGAGGACACTTTTTTGAATTTCCCTTTAGAAATGAGTTAAACTCCATGCTCTGTGTCTTTCTATAAGCAAGAGTTCATTTCCGGTAAACCCAGTTATTTTTCGGCTCAAATGAATTTACACAGGTCACGAACCCAACACGTTTTTCACTATTAACTAAAGAGCATCTATGTATAAGATGATGTGGTTTGTATCAGTTTCATAAGCAGAGTTGAACTAGATATGGTCCGTATGAATAGGAAACACAGTTCTTTTTTTTTGCGCATGCTCATGTTCTTTGCTGTATTGAAGACGCTGTAAGAAGAGCATACTTCTTGTGTTAAAACAGAGTGTGTTTCATGGATGAGAACACTGGTCTGAAATTCCCTTCAGAAACAGAAGTAAACCAAAGGCTCTGTGTCTTCCTACAATCAAGTTTCATTCCTGGTAAAGGCAGTGAAATTTCGGCTCAAATGAATTTACACAGTTCACAAACCAAACACGTTTTTCTCTATTAACTAGAGAGCATCTGTGTAAGAGATGCTGTGGTTTGTATCACTTTCATAAGCAGAGTTGAACTAGATATGGTCCATATGAGTAGGAAACACAGTTCTTTTTTTCTGGCCATGCTCATGTTTCTTGCTGTATTGCAGATGCAGGAAAGAAGAGCATGCTTCTTGCGTTAAAACGGAATGTGTTTCATGGATGAGAACACTCTTCTGAATTACCATTTAGAATCAGAGTTAAACTCCATGCTCTGTGTCGTCCTATAAGCAAGAGTTCATTTCTGGTAAACTCATTGAATTTTCGGCCCCTAATGAATTTACACAGTTCACGAAACCAACACGACTTTCACTATTAACTAAAGAGCATCTATGTAAGAGTTGCTGTTGTTTGTATCAGTCTCATAAGCAGAGTTGAATGAGATGTGGTCCGTATGAGTAGTAAACACAGTTATTTTTTTCTGGGCATGCTCATGTTCCTTGCTGTATTGCAGACGCTGGAAAGAAGAGCATGCTTTTTGCGTTAAAACAGACTGTGTTACATTGTTGAGAACACATTTTTGAATTTCCCTTTAGAAATGAGTTAAACTCCATGCTCTGTGTCTTTCTATAAGCAAGAGTTCATTTCCGGTAAACCCAGTTATTTTTCGGCTCAAATGAATTTACACAGGTCACGAACCCAACACGTTTTTCACTATTAACTAAAGAGCATCTATGTGAAAGATGATATGGGTTGTATCAGTTTCATAAGCAGAGTTGAACTAAATATGGTCTGTATGATTTGGAAACACAGTTCTTTTTTTCTGGGCATGCTAACATTCATTGCTGTATTCCAGATGCTGGAAAGAAGAGCATGATCATGCGATAAAACAGAGTGTGTTTCATGGATGAGAACACTGGTCTGAATTTCCCTTCAGAAACGGAGTTAAACCAAAGGCTCTGTGTCTTCCTCCAAGCAAGAGTTCATGTCTGGTAAACGCAGTGAATTTTCGTCTCAAATGAATTTACACAGTTCACAAACGCAACACGTTTTTCACTATTAACTAAAGAGCATCTATGTATAAGATGATGTGGTTTGTATCAGTTTCATAAGCAGTGTTGAACTAGATATGGTCCGTATGAATAGGAAACACAGTTCTTTTTTTTTGCGCATGCTCATGTTCCTTGCTGTATTGCAGATCCTGGAAAGAAGAACATGCTAATTGCATTAACACAGACTGTGTTTCATGGATGAGGACACTCTTCTGAATTTCCCTTCGGGAATGGAGTTCAACCAAATGCTCTGTGTTATCCTATAAGCAAGAGTTCATTTCTGGTAAAGGGAGTGTAATTTCGGCTCAAATGAATTTACACAGTTCACAAACCCAACACGTTTTTCACTATTAACTAAAGAGCATCTATGTAAGAGATGCTTTGGTTTGTATCAGTCTCATAAGCAGAGTTGAACGAGATATGGTCCGTATGAGAAGTAAACACAGTTATTTTTTTCTGGGCATGCTCAAGTTCCTTGCTTTATTGCAGATGCTTTAAAGAAGAGCATGCTTTTTGCGTTAAAACAGACTGTGTTACATTGATGAGGACACTTTTTTGAATTTCTCTATAGAAATGAGTTAAACTCCATGCTCTGTGTCTTTCTATAAGCAAGAGTTCATTTCCGGTAAACCCAGTTATTTTTCGGCTCAAATGAATTTACACAGGTCACGAACCCAACACGTTTTTCACTATTAACTAAAGAGCATCTATATATAAGATGATGTGGTTTGTATCAGTTTCATAAGCAGAGTTGAACTAGATATGGTCCGTATGAATAGGAAACACAGTTCTTTTTTTTGCGCATGCTCATGTTCTTTGCTGTATTGAAGACGCTGTAAGAAGAGCATACTTGTTGTGTTAAAACACAGTGTGTTTCATGGATGAGAACACTGGTCTGAAATTCCCTTCAGAAACAGAAGTAAACCAAAGGCTCTCTGTCTTCCTACAATCAAGAGTTCATTTCTGGTAAAGGCAGTGAAATTTCGGCTCAAATGAATTCACACAGTTCACAAACCCAACACGTTTATCTCTATTAACTAGAGAGCATCTGTGTAAGAGATGCTGTGGTTTGTATCACTTTCATAAGCAGAGTTGAACTAGATATGGTCCATATGAGTAGGAAACACAGTTCTTTTTTTCTGGCCATGCTCATGTTTCTTGCTGTATTGCAGATGCAGGAAAGAAGAGCATGCTTCTTGCGTTAAAACGGAATGTGTTTCATGGATGAGAACACTCTTCTGAATTACCATTTAGAATCAGCGTTAAACTCCATGCTCTGTGTCGTCCTATAAGCAAGAGTTCATTTCTGATAAACTCATTGAATTTTCGGCCCCTAATGAATTTACACAGTTCACGAAACCAACACGACTTTCACTATTAACTAAAGAGCATCTATGTAAGAGTTGCTGTGGTTTGTATCAGTCTCATAAGCAGAGTTGAACGAGATATGGTCCGTATGAGTAGTAAACACAGTTATTTTTTTGGGCATGCTCATGTTCCTTGCTGTATTGCAGACGCTGGAAAGAAGAGCATGCTTTTTGCGTTAAAACAGACTGTGTTACATTGATGAGAACACATTTTTGAATTTCCCTTTATAAATGAGTTAAACTCCATGCTCTGTGTCTTTCTATAAGCAAGAGTTCATTACCGGTAAACCCAGTTATTTTTCGGCTCAAATGAATTTACACAGGTCACGAACCCAACACGTTTTTCACTATTAACTAAAGAGCATCTATGTGAAAGATGATATGGGTTGTATCAGTTTCATAAGCAGAGTTGAACTAAATATGGTCTGTATGAGTTGGAAACACAGTTCTTTTTTTCTGGGCATGCTAACGTTCCTTGCTGTATTCCAGATGCTGGAAAGAAGAGCATGATCATGCGATAAAACAGAGTGTGTTTCATGGATGAGAACACTGGTCTGAATTTCCCTTCAGAAACGGAGTTAAACCAAAGGCTCTGTGTCTTCCTCCAAGCAAGAGTTCATGTCTGGTAAACGCAGTGAATTTTCGTCTCAAATGAATTTACACAGTTCACAAACGCAACACGTTTTTCACTATTAACTAAAGAGCATCTATGTATAAGATGATGTGGTTTGTATCAGTTTCATAAGCAGAGTTGAACTAGATATGGTCCGTATGAATAGGAAACACAGTTCTTTTTTTTTGCGCATGCTCATGTTCCTTGCTGTATTGCAGATCCTGGAAAGAAGAACATGCTAATTGCGTTAACACAGACTGTGTTTCATGGATGAGGACACTCTTCTGAATTTCCCTTCGCGAATGGAGTTCAACCAAATGCTCTGTGTTTTCCTATAAGCAAGAGTTCATTTCTGGTAAAGGGAGTGTAATTTCGGCTCAAATGAATTTACACAGTTCACAAACCCAACACGTTTTTCACTATTAACTAAAGAGCATCTATGTAAGAGATGCTGTGGTTTGTATCAGTCTCATAAGCAGAGTTGAACGAGATATGGTCCATATGAGAAGTAAACACAGTTATTTTTTTCTGGGCATGCTCAAGTTCCTTGCTGTATTGCAGACGCTGTAAAGAAGAGCATGCTTTTTGCGTTAAAACAGAGTGTGTTACATTGATGAGGACACTTTTTTGAATTTCCCTTTAGAAATGAGTTAAACTCCATGCTCTGTGTCTTTCTATAAGCAAGAGTTCATTTCCGGTAAACCCAGTTATTTTTCGGCTCAAATGAATTTACACAGGTCACGAACCCAACACGTTTTTCACTATTAACTAAAGAGCATCTATGTATAAGATGATGTGGTTTGTATCAGTTTCATAAGCAGAGTTGAACTAGATATGGTCCGTATGAATAGGAAACACAGTTCTTTTTTTTTGCGCATGCTCATGTTCTTTGCTGTATTGAAGACGCTGTAAGAAGAGCATACTTCTTGTGTTAAAACAGAGTGTGTTTCATGGATGAGAACACTGGTCTGAAATTCCCTTCAGAAACAGAAGTAAACCAAAGGCTCTGTGTCTTCCTACAATCAAGTTTCATTCCTGGTAAAGGCAGTGAAATTTCGGCTCAAATGAATTTACACAGTTCACAAACCAAACACGTTTTTCTCTATTAACTAGAGAGCATCTGTGTAAGAGATGCTGTGGTTTGTATCACTTTCATAAGCAGAGTTGAACTAGATATGGTCCATATGAGTAGGAAACACAGTTCTTTTTTTCTGGCCATGCTCATGTTTCTTGCTGTATTGCAGATGCAGGAAAGAAGAGCATGCTTCTTGCGTTAAAACGGAATGTGTTTCATGGATGAGAACACTCTTCTGAATTACCATTTAGAATCAGAGTTAAACTCCATGCTCTGTGTCGTCCTATAAGCAAGAGTTCATTTCTGGTAAACTCATTGAATTTTCGGCCCCTAATGAATTTACACAGTTCACGAAACCAACACGACTTTCACTATTAACTAAAGAGCATCTATGTAAGAGTTGCTGTTGTTTGTATCAGTCTCATAAGCAGAGTTGAATGAGATGTGGTCCGTATGAGTAGTAAACACAGTTATTTTTTTCTGGGCATGCTCATGTTCCTTGCTGTATTGCAGACGCTGGAAAGAAGAGCATGCTTTTTGCGTTAAAACAGACTGTGTTACATTGTTGAGAACACATTTTTGAATTTCCCTTTAGAAATGAGTTAAACTCCATGCTCTGTGTCTTTCTATAAGCAAGAGTTCATTTCCGGTAAACCCAGTTATTTTTCGGCTCAAATGAATTTACACAGGTCACGAACCCAACACGTTTTTCACTATTAACTAAAGAGCATCTATGTGAAAGATGATATGGGTTGTATCAGTTTCATAAGCAGAGTTGAACTAAATATGGTCTGTATGATTTGGAAACACAGTTCTTTTTTTCTGGGCATGCTAACATTCATTGCTGTATTCCAGATGCTGGAAAGAAGAGCATGATCATGCGATAAAACAGAGTGTGTTTCATGGATGAGAACACTGGTCTGAATTTCCCTTCAGAAACGGAGTTAAACCAAAGGCTCTGTGTCTTCCTCCAAGCAAGAGTTCATGTCTGGTAAACGCAGTGAATTTTCGTCTCAAATGAATTTACACAGTTCACAAACGCAACACGTTTTTCACTATTAACTAAAGAGCATCTATGTATAAGATGATGTGGTTTGTATCAGTTTCATAAGCAGAGTTGAACTAGATATGGTCCGTATGAATAGGAAACACAGTTCTTTTTTTTTGCGCATGCTCATGTTCCTTGCTGTATTGCAGATCCTGGAAAGAAGAACATGCTAATTGCATTAACACAGACTGTGTTTCATGGATGAGGACACTCTTCTGAATTTCCCTTCGGGAATGGAGTTCAACCAAATGCTCTGTGTTATCCTATAAGCAAGAGTTCATTTCTGGTAAAGGGAGTGTAATTTCGGCTCAAATGAATTTACACAGTTCACAAACCCAACACGTTTTTCACTATTAACTAAAGAGCATCTATGTAAGAGATGCTTTGGTTTGTATCAGTCTCATAAGCAGAGTTGAACGAGATATGGTCCGTATGAGAAGTAAACACAGTTATTTTTTTCTGGGCATGCTCAAGTTCCTTGCTTTATTGCAGATGCTTTAAAGAAGAGCATGCTTTTTGCGTTAAAACAGACTGTGTTACATTGATGAGGACACTTTTTTGAATTTCTCTATAGAAATGAGTTAAACTCCATGCTCTGTGTCTTTCTATAAGCAAGAGTTCATTTCCGGTAAACCCAGTTATTTTTCGGCTCAAATGAATTTACACAGGTCACGAACCCAACACGTTTTTCACTATTAACTAAAGAGCATCTATGTATAAGATGATGTGGTTTGTATCAGTTTCATAAGCAGAGTTGAACTAGATATGGTCCGTATGAATAGGAAACACAGTTCTTTTTTTTGCGCATGCTCATGTTCTTTGCTGTATTGAAGACGCTGTAAGAAGAGCATACTTGTTGTGTTAAAACACAGTGTGTTTCATGGATGAGAACACTGGTCTGAAATTCCCTTCAGAAACAGAAGTAAACCAAAGGCTCTCTGTCTTCCTACAATCAAGAGTTCATTTCTGGTAAAGGCAGTGAAATTTCGGCTCAAATGAATTCACACAGTTCACAAACCCAACACGTTTATCTCTATTAACTAGAGAGCATCTGTGTAAGAGATGCTGTGGTTTGTATCACTTTCATAAGCAGAGTTGAACTAGATATGGTCCATATGAGTAGGAAACACAGTTCTTTTTTTCTGGCCATGCTCATGTTTCTTGCTGTATTGCAGATGCAGGAAAGAAGAGCATGCTTCTTGCGTTAAAACGGAATGTGTTTCATGGATGAGAACACTCTTCTGAATTACCATTTAGAATCAGCGTTAAACTCCATGCTCTGTGTCGTCCTATAAGCAAGAGTTCATTTCTGGTAAACTCATTGAATTTTCGGCCCCTAATGAATTTACACAGTTCACGAAACCAACACGACTTTCACTATTAACTAAAGAGCATCTATGTAAGAGTTGCTGTGGTTTGTATCAGTCTCATAAGCAGAGTTGAACGAGATATGGTCCGTATGAGTAGTAAACACAGTTATTTTTTTGGGCATGCTCATGTTCCTTGCTGTATTGCAGACGCTGGAAAGAAGAGCATGCTTTTTGCGTTAAAACAGACTGTGTTACATTGATGAGAACACATTTTTGAATTTCCCTTTATAAATGAGTTAAACTCCATGCTCTGTGTCTTTCTATAAGCAAGAGTTCATTACCGGTAAACCCAGTTATTTTTCGGCTCAAATGAATTTACACAGGTCACGAACCCAACACGTTTTTCACTATTAACTAAAGAGCATCTATGTGAAAGATGATATGGGTTGTATCAGTTTCATAAGCAGAGTTGAACTAAATATGGTCTGTATGAGTTGGAAACACAGTTCTTTTTTTCTGGGCATGCTAACGTTCCTTGCTGTATTCCAGATGCTGGAAAGAAGAGCATGATCATGCGATAAAACAGAGTGTGTTTCATGGATGAGAACACTGGTCTGAATTTCCCTTCAGAAACGGAGTTAAACCAAAGGCTCTGTGTCTTCCTCCAAGCAAGAGTTCATGTCTGGTAAACGCAGTGAATTTTCGTCTCAAATGAATTTACACAGTTCACAAACGCAACACGTTTTTCACTATTAACTAAAGAGCATCTATGTATAAGATGATGTGGTTTGTATCAGTTTCATAAGCAGAGTTGAACTAGATATGGTCCGTATGAATAGGAAACACAGTTCTTTTTTTTTGCGCATGCTCATGTTCCTTGCTGTATTGCAGATCCTGGAAAGAAGAACATGCTAATTGCGTTAACACAGACTGTGTTTCATGGATGAGGACACTCTTCTGAATTTCCCTTCGCGAATGGAGTTCAACCAAATGCTCTGTGTTTTCCTATAAGCAAGAGTTCATTTCTGGTAAAGGGAGTGTAATTTCGGCTCAAATGAATTTACACACTTCACAAACCCAACACGTTTTTCACTATTAACTAAAGAGCATCTATGTAAGAGATGCTGTGGTTTGTATCAGTCTCATAAGCAGAGTTGAACGAGATATGGTCCATATGAGAAGTAAACACAGTTATTTTTTTCTGGGCATGCTCAAGTTCCTTGCTGTATTGCAGACGCTGTAAAGAAGAGCATGCTTTTTGCGTTAAAACAGAGTGTGTTACATTGATGAGGACACTTTTTTGAATTTCCCTTTAGAAATGAGTTAAACTCCATGCTCTGTGTCTTTCTATAAGCAAGAGTTCATTTCCGGTAAACCCAGTTATTTTTCGGCTCAAATGAATTTACACAGGTCACGAACCCAACACGTTTTTCACTATTAACTAAAGAGCATCTATGTATAAGATGATGTGGTTTGTATCAGTTTCATAAGCAGAGTTGAACTAGATATGGTCCGTATGAATAGGAAACACAGTTCTTTTTTTTTGCGCATGCTCATGTTCTTTGCTGTATTGAAGACGCTGTAAGAAGAGCATACTTCTTGTGTTAAAACAGAGTGTGTTTCATGGATGAGAACACTGGTCTGAAATTCCCTTCAGAAACAGAAGTAAACCAAAGGCTCTGTGTCTTCCTACAATCAAGTTTCATTCCTGGTAAAGGCAGTGAAATTTCGGCTCAAATGAATTTACACAGTTCACAAACCAAACACGTTTTTCTCTATTAACTAGAGAGCATCTGTGTAAGAGATGCTGTGGTTTGTATCACTTTCATAAGCAGAGTTGAACTAGATATGGTCCATATGAGTAGGAAACACAGTTCTTTTTTTCTGGCCATGCTCATGTTTCTTGCTGTATTGCAGATGCAGGAAAGAAGAGCATGCTTCTTGCGTTAAAACGGAATGTGTTTCATGGATGAGAACACTCTTCTGAATTACCATTTAGAATCAGAGTTAAACTCCATGCTCTGTGTCGTCCTATAAGCAAGAGTTCATTTCTGGTAAACTCATTGAATTTTCGGCCCCTAATGAATTTACACAGTTCACGAAACCAACACGACTTTCACTATTAACTAAAGAGCATCTATGTAAGAGTTGCTGTTGTTTGTATCAGTCTCATAAGCAGAGTTGAATGAGATGTGGTCCGTATGAGTAGTAAACACAGTTATTTTTTTCTGGGCATGCTCATGTTCCTTGCTGTATTGCAGACGCTGTAAAGAAGAGCATGCTTTTTGCGTTAAAACAGACTGTGTTACATTGTTGAGAACACATTTTTGAATTTCCCTTTAGAAATGAGTTAAACTCCATGCTCTGTGTCTTTCTATAAGCAAGAGTTCATTTCCGGTAAACCCAGTTATTTTTCGGCTCAAATGAATTTACACAGGTCACGAACCCAACACGTTTTTCACTATTAACTAAAGAGCATCTATGTGAAAGATGATATGGGTTGTATCAGTTTCATAAGCAGAGTTGAACTAAATATGGTCTGTATGATTTGGAAACACAGTTCTTTTTTTCTGGGCATGCTAACATTCATTGCTGTATTCCAGATGCTGGAAAGAAGAGCATGATCATGCGATAAAACAGAGTGTGTTTCATGGATGAGAACACTGGTCTGAATTTCCCTTCAGAAACGGAGTTAAACCAAAGGCTCTGTGTCTTCCTCCAAGCAAGAGTTCATGTCTGGTAAACGCAGTGAATTTTCGTCTCAAATGAATTTACACAGTTCACAAACGCAACACGTTTTTCACTATTAACTAAAGAGCATCTGCGTATAAGATGATGTGGTTTGTATCAGTTTCATAAGCAGAGTTGAACTAGATATGGTCCGTATGAATAGGAAACACAGTTCTTTTTTTTTGCGCATGCTCATGTTCCTTGCTGTATTGAAGACACTGGAAAGAAGAGCATACTTGTTGTGTTAAATCAGAGTGTGTTTCATGTATGAGAACACTGGTCTGAAATTCCCTTCAGAAACAGTAGTAAACCAAAGGCTCTGTGTCTTCCTACAATCAAGTTTCATTTCTGGTAAAGGCAGTGAAATTTCGGCTCAAATGAATTTACACAGTTCACAAACCAAACACGTTTTTCTCTATTAACTAGAGAGCATCTGTGTAAGAGATGCTGTGGTTTGTATCACTTTCATAAGCAGAGTTGAAGTAGATATGGTCCATATGAGTAGGAAACACAGTTCTTTTTTTCTGGCCATGCTCATGTTTCTTGCTGTATTGCAGATGCAGGAAAGAAGAGCATGCTTCTTGCGTTAAAACAGAATGTGTTTCATGGATGAGAACACTCTTCTGAATTACCATTTAGAATCAGAGTTAAACTCCATGCTCTGTGTCGTCCTATAACCAAGAGTTCATTTCTGGTAAACGCATTGAATTTTCGGCCCCTAATGAATTTCCACAGTTCACGAATCCAACACGATTTTCACTATTAACTAAAGAGCATCTATGTAAGAGTTGCTGTGGTTTGTATCAGTCTCATAAGCAGAGTTGAACGAGATTAGGTCTGTATGAGTAGTAAACACAGTTCTTGTTTTCTGGGCATGCTCATGTTCCTTGCTGTATTGCAGACGCTGTAAAGAAGAGCATGCTTTTTGCGTTAAAACAGAGTGTGTTACATTGATGAGAACACTTTTTTGAATTTCCCTTTAGAAATGAGTTAAACTCCATGCTCTGTGTCTTTCTATAAGCAAGAGTTCATTTCCGGTAAACCCAGTTATTTTTCGGCTCAAATGAATTTACACAGGTCACGAACCCGTCACGTTTTTCACTATTAACTAAAGAGCATCTATGTGAAAGATGATATGGGTTGTATCAGTTTCATAAGCAGAGTTGAACTAAATATTGTCTGTATGATTAGGAAACACAGTTCTTTTTTTCTGGACATACTCATGTTCCTTGCTCTATTGCAGATGCTGGAAATAAGAGCATGCTATGAGCATTAAAACAGAGTGTGTTTCATGGTTGAGAACACTGGTCTGAATTTCCATTCAGTAACAGAAGTAAACCAAAGGCTCTGTGTCTTCCTACAAGCAAGAGTTCATTTCTAGTAATGGCAGTGAAATTTGGGCTCAAATGAATTTACAGAGTTCACAAACACAACACATTTTTCACTATTAACTAGAGAGCATCTATGTAAGTGATGCTGTGGTTTGTATCAGTTTCATAAGCAGAGTTGAACTACATATGGTCCATATGAGTAGAAACACAGTTCTTTTATTCTGGCCATGATCATGTTTCTTCCTGTATTGCAGATCCTGGAAAGAAGAACATGGTAATTGCGTTAACATAGACTGTGTTTCATGGATGAGGACACTCTTCTGAATTTCCCTTCGGGAATAGAGTTCAACCAAATGCTCTGTGTTTTCCTATAAGCAAGAGTTCATTTCTGGTAAAGGGAGTGTAATTTCGGCTCAAATGAATTTACACAGTTCACAAACCCAACACGTTTTTCACTATTAACTAAAGAGCATCTATGTAAGAGATGCTGTGGTTTCTATCAGATTCATAAGCACAGTTGAACTAGATATGGTCCATATGAGTAGTAAACACAGTTCTTTTTTTTTTTTTGCCCATGCTCATGTTCCTTGCTGTATTGCATATCCTGGAAAGAAGAGCATGCTTCTTGCGTTAAAACGGAATGTGTTTCATGAATGAGAACACTCTTCTGAATTTCCATTTAGAATCAGAGATAAACTCTATGCTCTGTGTCTTCCTACAAGCAAGAGTTCATTTCTGGTAAACCCAGTTTTTTCGGCTCAAATGAATTTACACAGTTCTCGAAATCAACACGATTTACACTATTAACTAAAGAGCATCTATGTAAGAGATGCTGTGGTTTTTATCAGTTTCATAAGCAGAGTTGAACGAGATATGGTCCGTATGAGTAGGAAACACAGTTCTTTTTTTCTGGCCATGCTCATGTTTCATACTGTATTGCAGGTGCTGGAACGAAGAGCATGCTTCTTGCATTAAAACAGACTGTGTTTCCTTGATGAGAACACTTTTCTGAATTTCCCTTTAGAATCGGAGTTTAACGCCATGCTCTGTGTCTTCCTACAAGCAAGAGTTTATTTCCTGTAAACCCAGTAATTTTTTATGTCAAATGAACTTATACAGTTCATGAAACCAACCTATTTTCACTATTAACTAACAAGCATCTATGTAAGCGATGCTGTGGTTTGTATCAGTTGAAATATATATGGTCCGTAAGAGTAGGAGACACAGTTCCTTTTTTCTGGGCATGCTCATGTTCCTTGCTATATTGCAAAGCTGGAAAGAAGAGCATGATTCTTGCGTTAAAACAGAGTATGTTTCATGTATGAGAACATTGGTCTGAATTTCCCTTCAGAAATGGTGTTAAACCAAATGCTCTGTATCTTCCTACAAGCAAGAGTTCATTTTTGGTAAAACCAGTGAATTTTGGGCTCAAAGAATTTACATAGTTCACGAACCCAATACGTTTATCACTATTAACTAAAGAGCATCTATTTAAGTGATGCTGTGGTTTGTATCAGTTTCATAAGCAGTGTTGAACTAGATATGGTCCGTATGAGTAAGAAACACAGTTCTTTTCAGCCTGGCACGCTCATGTTCCTTGCTGTATTGCAGAAGCTGAAAAGAAGACCATGCTTCTTCCAATAAAACGGAGTGTGTTTCATGGATGAGAACACTGCTCTGAATTTCCCTTCAGAAACTGAGTTTAACCAAAGGATCTGTGTCTTCCTACAAGCAAGAGTTCATTTCTGGTAAAACCAGTTATTTTTCGGCTCAAATGAATTTACACAGTTGACGAAACCAATACGATTTTCACTATTAACTAAAGAGCATCTATGTAAGAGATGATGTGGTTTGTATCAGTTGCATAAGCAGAGTTGAACGAGATATGGTCCGTATTATTAGGAAACACAGTTCTTTTTTTCTTGCTATGCTCATGTTTCTTGATGTATTGCAGACGCTGGAAAGAAGAGCATAGTTCTTGCATTGAAACAGAGTGTGTTTCATGGATGAGAACACTGGTCTGAATTTCCCTTCAGAAACAGAAGTAAACCAAATGCACTGTGTCTTCCTACAAGCAAGAGTTCATTTCAGGTAAAGGCAGTGAAATTTCGGCTCAAATGAATTTACACAGTTCACAAATCCAAAATGTTTTTCACTATTAACTAGAGAGCATCTGTGTAAGAGATGCTGTTGTTTGTATCATTTTCATAAGCAGAGTTGAACTTGATATGGTCCATATGAGTAGGAAACACAGTTCTTTTTTTCTGGCTATGCTCATGTTTCTTGCTGTATTGCAGATGCAGGAAAGAAGAGCATGCTTCTTGCGTTAAAACAGAATGTGTTTCATGGATGAGAACACTCTTCTGAATTTCCATTTAGAATCAGAGTTAAACTCCATGCTCTGTGTCGTGCTATATGCAAGAGTTCATTTCCGGTAAACCCAGTTATTTTTCGGCTCAAATGAATTTACACAGGTCACGAACCCAACACGTTTTTCACTATTAACTAAAGAGCATCTATATGAAAGATGATATGGGTTGTATCACTTTCATAAGCAGAGTTGAATTAGATATGGTCCATATGAGTAGGAAACACAGTTCTTTTTTTCTGGCCATGCTCATGTTTCTTGCTGTATTGCAGATGCAGGAAAGAAGAGCATGCTTCTTGCGTAAAACGGAATGTGTTTCATGGATGAGAACACTCTTCTGAATTACCATTTAGAATCAGAGTTAAACTCCATGCTCTGTGTCGTCCTATAAGCAAGAGTTCATTTCTGGTAAACACATTGAATTTTCGGCCCCTAATGAATTTACACAGTTCACGAATCCAACACGATTTTCACTATTAACTAAAGAGCATCTATGTAAGAGTTGCTGTGGTTTGTATCAGTCTCATAAGCAGAGTTGAACGAGATTAGGTCTGTATGAGTAGTAAACACAGTTCTTTTTTTCTGGGCATGCTCATGTTCCTTGCTGTATTGCAGACGCTGTAAAGAAGAGCATGCTTTTTGCGTTAAAACAGACCGTGTTACATTGATGAGAACACTTTTTTGAATTTCCCTTTAGAAATGAGTTAAACTCCATGCTCTGTGTCTTTCTATAAGCAAGAGTTCATTTCCGGTAAACCCAGTTATTTTTCGGCTCAAATGAATTTACACAGGTCACGAACCCGTCACGTTTTTCACTATTAACTAAAGAGCATCTATGTGAAAGATGATATGGGTTGTATCAGTTTCATAAGTAGAGTTGAACTAAATATTGTCTGTATGATTAGGAAACACAGTTCTTTTTTTCTGGACATACTCATGTTCCTTGCTCTATTGCAGATGCTGGAAAGAAGAGCATGCTATGAGCCTTAAAACAGAGTGTGTTTCATGGGAGAACATTGGTCTGAATTTCCATTCAGTAACAGAAGTAAACCAAAGGCTCTGTGTCTTCCTACAAGCAAGAGTTCATTTCTAGTAATGGCAGTGAAATTTGGGCTCAAATGAATTTACAGAGTTCACAAACACAACACGTTTTTCACTATTAACTAGAGAGCATCTATGTAAGCGATGCTGTGGTTTGTATCAGTTTCATAAGCAGAGTTGAAATACATATGGTCCATATGAGTAGAAACACTGTTCTTTTATTCTGGCCATGTTCATGTTTCTTCCTGTATTGCAGATCCTGGAAAGAAGAACATGGTAATTGCGTGAACACAGACTGTGTTTCATGGATGAGGACACTCTTCTGAATTTCCCTTCGGGGATGGAGTTCAACCAAATGCTCTGTGTTTTCCTATAAGCAAGAGTTCATTTCTGGTAAGGGAGTGTAATTTCGGCTCAAATGAATTTACAAAGTTCACAAACCCAACACGTTTTTCACTATTAACTAAAGAGCATCTATGTAAGAGATGCTGTGGTTTCTATCAGATTCATAAGCACAGTTGAACTAGATATGGTCCATATGAGTAGTAAACACAGTTCTTTTTTTTTGCGCATGCTCATGTTCCTTGCTGTATTGCAGATCCTGGAAAGAAGAGCATGCTTCTTGCGTTAAAACGGAATGTGTTTCATGGATGAGAACACTCTTCTGAATTTCCTTTTAGAATCAGAGATAAACTCTATGCTCTGTGTCTTCCTACAAGCAAGAGTTCATTTCCGGTAAACCCAGTTTTTTCGGCTCAAATGAATTTACACAGTTCACAAAACCAACACGATTTACACTATTAACTAAAGAGCATGTATGTAAGAGATGCTGTGGTTTTTATCAGTTTCATAAGCAGAGTTGAACGAGATATGGTCCGTATGAGTAGGAAACACAGTTCTTTTTTTCTGGCCATGCTCATGTTTCATACTGTATTGCAGGTGCTGGAACGAAGAGCATGCTTCTTGCATTAAAACAGACTGTGTTTCCTTGATGAGAACACTTTTCTGAATTTCACTTTAGAATCGGAGTTTAACGCCATGCTCTGTGTCTTCCTACAAGCAAAAGTTTATTTCCTGTAAACCCAGTTATTTTTCGGGTCAAATGAACTGATACAGTTCACGAAACCAACCTATTTTCACTATTAACTAACAAGCATCTATGTAAGAGATGCTGTGGTTTGTATCAGTTGAAATATATATGGTCCTTAAGAGTAGGAGACACAGTTCCTTTTTTCTGGGCATGCTCATGTTCCTTGCTATATTGCAAAGCTGGAAAGAAGAGCATGATTCTTGCGTTAAAACAGAGTATGTTTCATGTATGAGAACATTGGTCTGAATTTCCCTTCAGAAATGGTGTTAAACCAAATGCTCTGTGTCTTCCTACAAGCAAGCGTTCATTTTTGGTAAAACAAGTGAATTTTGGGCTCAAAGAATTTACATAGTTCACGAACCCAATACGTTTATCACTATTAACTAAAGAGCATCTATTTAAGAGATGCTGTGGTTTGTATCAGTTTCATAAGCAGTGTTGAACTAGATATGGTCCGTATGAGTAAGAAACACAGTTCTTTTCAGCCTGGCACGCTCAAGTTCCTTGCTGTATTGCAGACGCTCAAAAGAAGACCCTGCTTCTTCCAATCTAATGGAGTGTGTTTCATGGATGAGAACACTGCTCTGAATTTCCCTTAAGAAACTTAGTTTAACCAAAGGATCTGTGTCTTCCTACAAGCAAGAGTTCATTTCCGGTAAAACCAGTTATTTTTCGGCTCAAATGAATTTAAACAGTTGACGAAACCAATACGATTTTCACTATTAACGAAAGAGCATCTATGTAAGAGGTGATGTGGTTTGTATCAGTTGCATAAGCAGAGTTGAACGAGATAAGACCCGTATTATTAGGCAACACAGTTCTTTTTTTTTTGCCTTGCTCATGTTTCTTGCTGTATTGCAGAGCATAGTTCTTGCATTGAAACAGAGTGGTTTCATGGATGAGAACACTGGTCTGAATTTCCCTTCAGAAACAGAAGTAAACCAAATGCACTGTGTCTTCCTACAAGCAAGAGTTCATTTCCGGTAAACCCATTTATTTTTGGGCTCAAATGAATTTACACAGTTCACAAACCCAACACGTTTTTCACTATTAACTAAAGTGCATCTATGTAAGAGATGCTGTGCTTTGTATCAGTTTCATAAGCAGAGTTGAATGAGATTTGGTCTGTATGAGTAGGAAACACAGTTCTTTTTTTCAGGGCATGCTCATGTTCCTTGTGTATTGCAGATGCTGAAAAGAAGAGCATGCTTCTTGCATTAAAACAGAATGTGTTTCATGGATGAGAACACTTTTCTGAATTTCCCTTTAGAATCGGAGTTAAACTCCATGCTCTGTGTCTTCCTACAAGCAAGAGTTCATTTCCGGTAAACTCAGATTTTTTTTGGCTCAAATGAATTTACACAGTTCACGAAACCAATACGATTTTCACTATTAACTAAAGAGCATCTATGGACGAGATGATGTGGATTGTATCAGTTTCATAAGCATTGTTGAACTAGATATGGTCAGTATGAGTAGGAAACACAGTTCTTTTCTTCCTGGCATGCTCATGAACCTTGCTGTATTGCAGACGCCGAAAAGAAGAGCATGCTTCTTCCAATAAACGGAGTGTGTTTCATGGATGAGAACACTGCTCTGAATTTCCCTTGAGAAACTGAGTTTAACCAAAGGATCTGTGTCTTCCTACAAGCAAGAGTTCATTTCTGGTAAACGCAGTGAATTTTCGGCTCAAATGAATTTACACAGTTCACAAACCCAACACGTTTTTCACTATTAACTAAAGTGAATCTATGTAAGAGATGCTGTGCTTTGTATCAGTTTCATAAGCAGAGTTGAACTAGATATGGTCCGTATTTGTGGGAAACACAGTTCTTTATTTCTGGCCATGCTCATGTTTCTTGTTGTATTGCAGATGCTGGAAAGAAGAGCATGCTTCTTGCGTTATAACAGACTGTGTTTCATAGATGAGAACACTCTTCTGAATTTCCATTTAGAATCGGAGTTAAACTCCATGCTCTATGTTGTCCTACAAGCAAGAGTTCATTTCTGGTAAACGCAGTGCATTTTCAGCACCAAATGAATTTACACAGTTCACAAAACCAACACGATATTCACTACTAACTAAAGAGCATCTATGTAAGAGATGCTGTGGTTTGTATCAGTTTCATAAGCAGAGTTGAACGAGATATGGTCTGTATGAGTAGGAAACACAGTTCTTTTTTTCTGGCCATGCTCATTTTTCTTGCTGTATTGCAGATGCTGGAAAGAAAAGCATGCTTCTTGCATTAAACCAGACTGTGTTACCTTGATGAGAACACTTTTCTGAGTTTCGCTTTAGAATCGGAGTTTAACGCCATGCTCTGTGTCCTCCTACAAACAAGCGTTCATTTCCGGTAAACCCAGTTATTTTTCGGCTCAAATGAATTTACACAGTTTACGAAACCAATACGATTTTCACTATTGACTAAAGAGCATCTATGTAAGAGATCATATTGATTGTATCAGTTTCATAAGCAGAGTTGAACTAGATATGGTCCGTATGAGTAGGAAACACAGTTCTTTTTTTCTGGGCATGCTCATGTTCCTTGCTGTATTGCAGATGCTGGCAAGAAGAGCATGCTTCTTGCATTAAAACAGATGTGTTTCATGGATGAAAATACCTCTCTGAATTTCCCTTCAGGAATTGAGTTAAACTAAATGTTCTGTGTTTTCCTACAAGCAAGAGTACATTTGTGGTAAAGGCAGTGAATTTTCGGCTCAAATGAATTTACACAGTTCACAAACCCAACACGTTTTTCACTATTAACTAAAGTGCATCTATGTAAGAGATGCTGTGCTTTGTATCAAGTTCATAAGCAGAGTTGAACTAGATATGGTCCGTATTTGTGGAAAACACAGTTCTTTTTTTCTGGCCATGCTCATGATTCTTGTTGTATTGCAGATGCTGGAAAGAAGAGCATGCTTCTTGTGTTATAACAGACTGTGTTTCATGGATGAGAACACTCTTCTGAATTTCCATTTAGAATCGGAGTTAAACTCCATGCTCTATGTCGTCCTACAAGCAAGAGTTCATTTCTGGCAAACGCAGTGCATTTTCAGCGCCAAATGTATTTACACAGTTCACAAAACCAACACGATTTTCACTACTAACTAAAGAGCATCTATGTAAGGGATGCTGTGGTTTGTATCAGTTTCATAACCAGAGTTGAACGAGATATGGTCTGTATGAGTAGGAAACACAGTTCTTTTTTTCTGGTCATGCTCATGTTTCTTGCTGTATTGCAGATGCTGGAAAGAAGAGCATGCTTCTTGCATTAAACCAGACTGTGTTACCTTGATGAGAACACTTTTCTGAGTTCCCCTTTAGAATCGGAGTTTAACGCCATGCTCTGTGTCCTCCTACAAGCAAGCGTTCATTTCCGTTAAACCCAGATATTTTTCGGCTCAAATGAATTTACACAGTTCACGAAACCAATACGATTTTCACTATTTACTAAAGAGCATCTATGTAAGAGATCATATGGATTGTACCAGTTTCATAAGCAGAGTTGAACTAGATATGGTCCGTATGAGTAGGAAACACAGTTCTTTTTTTCTGGGCATGCTCATGTTTCTTGCTGTATTGCAGATGCTGGAAAGAAGAGCATGCTTCTTGCGTTAAAACCGACTGTGTTTCATGGATGAGAACACTCTTCTGAATTTCCTTTTAGAGTCAGAGTTAAACTCCATGCTCTGTGTCTTCCTACAAGCAAGAGTTCATTTCCGGTAAACCCATTTATTTTTGGGCTCAAATGAATTTACACAGTTCACAAACCCAACACGTTTTTCACTATTAACTAAACTGCATCTATGTAAGAGATGCTGTGCTTTGTATCAGTTTCATAAGCAGACTTGAATGAGATTTGGTCTGTATGAGTAGGAAACACAGTTCTTTTTTTCAGGGCATGCTCATGTTCCTTGTGTATTGCAGATGCTGAGAAGAAGAGCATGCTTCTTGCATTAAAACAGAATGTGTTTCATGGATGAGAACACTTTTCTGAATTTCCCTTTAGAATCGGAGTTAAACTCCATGCTCTGTGTCTTCCTACAAGCAAGAGTTCATTTCCGGTAAACTCAGATTTTTTTTGGCTCAAATGAATTTACACAGTTCAGGAAACCAATACGATTTTCACTATTAACTAAAGAGCATCTATGGACGAGATGATGTGGATTGTATCAGTTTCATAAGCATTGTTGAACTAGATATGGTCAGTATGAGTAGGAAACACAGTTCTTTTCTTCCTGGCATGCTCATGAACCTTGCTGTATTGCAGACGCCGAAAAGAAGAGCATGCTTCTTCCAATAAACGGAGTGTGTTTCATGGATGAGAACACTGCTCTGAATTTCCCTTGAGAAACTGAGTTTAACCAAAGGATCTGTGTCTACCTACAAGCAAGAGTTCATTTCTGGTAAACACAGTGAATTTTCGGCTCAAATGAATTTACACAGTTCACAAACCCAACACGTTTTTCACTATTAACTAAAGTGAATCTATGTAAGAGATGCTCTGCTTTGTATCAGTTTCATAAGCAGAGTTGAACTAGATATGGTCTGTATGAGTAGGAAACACAGTTCTTTTTTTCTGGGCATGCTCATGTTCCTTGCTGTATTGCAGATGCTGGCAAGAAGAGCATGCTTCTTGCATTAAAACAGATGTGTTTCATGGATGAGAACACCTCTCTGAATTTCCCTTCAGGAATTGAGTTAAACTAAATGTTCTGTGTTTTCCTACATCAAGAGTACATTTGTGGTAAAGGCAGTGAATTTTCCGCGCCAAATGTATTTACACAGTTCACAAACCCAACACGTTTTTCACTATTAACTAAAGTGCATCTATGTAAGAGATGCTGTGCTTTGTACCAGTTTCATAAGCAGAGTTGAACTAGATATGGTCCATATGAGTAGGAAACACAGTTCTTTTTTTCTGGCCATGCTCATGTTTCTTGCTGTATTGCAGATGCAGGAAAGAAGAGCATGCTTCTTGCGTTAAAACGGAATGTGTTTCATGGATGAGAACACTCTTCTGAATTACCATTTAGAATCAGAGTTAAACTCCATGCTCTGTGTCGTCCTATAAGCAAGAGTTCATTTCTGGTAAACTCATTGAATTTTCGGCCCCTAATGAATTTACACAGTTCACGAAACCAACACGACTTTCACTATTAACTAAAGAGCATCTATGTAAGAGTTGCTGTTGTTTGTATCAGTCTCATAAGCAGAGTTGAATGAGATGTGGTCCGTATGAGTAGTAAACACAGTTATTTTTTTCTGGGCATGCTCATGTTCCTTGCTGTATTGCAGACGCTGTAAAGAAGAGCATGCTTTTTGCGTTAAAACAGACTGTGTTACATTGTTGAGAACACATTTTTGAATTTCCCTTTAGAAATGAGTTAAACTCCATGCTCTGTGTCTTTCTATAAGCAAGAGTTCATTTCCGGTAAACCCAGTTATTTTTCGGCTCAAATGAATTTACACAGGTCACGAACCCAACACGTTTTTCACTATTAACTAAAGAGCATCTATGTGAAAGATGATATGGGTTGTATCAGTTTCATAAGCAGAGTTGAACTAAATATGGTCTGTATGATTTGGAAACACAGTTCTTTTTTTCTGGGCATGCTAACATTCATTGCTGTATTCCAGATGCTGGAAAGAAGAGCATGATCATGCGATAAAACAGAGTGTGTTTCATGGATGAGAACACTGGTCTGAATTTCCCTTCAGAAACGGAGTTAAACCAAAGGCTCTGTGTCTTCCTCCAAGCAAGAGTTCATGTCTGGTAAACGCAGTGAATTTTCGTCTCAAATGAATTTACACAGTTCACAAACGCAACACGTTTTTCACTATTAACTAAAGAGCATCTGCGTATAAGATGATGTGGTTTGTATCAGTTTCATAAGCAGAGTTGAACTAGATATGGTCCGTATGAATAGGAAACACAGTTCTTTTTTTTTGCGCATGCTCATGTTCCTTGCTGTATTGAAGACACTGGAAAGAAGAGCATACTTGTTGTGTTAAATCAGAGTGTGTTTCATGTATGAGAACACTGGTCTGAAATTCCCTTCAGAAACAGTAGTAAACCAAAGGCTCTGTGTCTTCCTACAATCAAGTTTCATTTCTGGTAAAGGCAGTGAAATTTCGGCTCAAATGAATTTACACAGTTCACAAACCAAACACGTTTTTCTCTATTAACTAGAGAGCATCTGTGTAAGAGATGCTGTGGTTTGTATCACTTTCATAAGCAGAGTTGAAGTAGATATGGTCCATATGAGTAGGAAACACAGTTCTTTTTTTCTGGCCATGCTCATGTTTCTTGCTGTATTGCAGATGCAGGAAAGAAGAGCATGCTTCTTGCGTTAAAACAGAATGTGTTTCATGGATGAGAACACTCTTCTGAATTACCATTTAGAATCAGAGTTAAACTCCATGCTCTGTGTCGTCCTATAACCAAGAGTTCATTTCTGGTAAACGCATTGAATTTTCGGCCCCTAATGAATTTCCACAGTTCACGAATCCAACACGATTTTCACTATTAACTAAAGAGCATCTATGTAAGAGTTGCTGTGGTTTGTATCAGTCTCATAAGCAGAGTTGAACGAGATTAGGTCTGTATGAGTAGTAAACACAGTTCTTGTTTTCTGGGCATGCTCATGTTCCTTGCTGTATTGCAGACGCTGTAAAGAAGAGCATGCTTTTTGCGTTAAAACAGAGTGTGTTACATTGATGAGAACACTTTTTTGAATTTCCCTTTAGAAATGAGTTAAACTCCATGCTCTGTGTCTTTCTATAAGCAAGAGTTCATTTCCGGTAAACCCAGTTATTTTTCGGCTCAAATGAATTTACACAGGTCACGAACCCGTCACGTTTTTCACTATTAACTAAAGAGCATCTATGTGAAAGATGATATGGGTTGTATCAGTTTCATAAGCAGAGTTGAACTAAATATTGTCTGTATGATTAGGAAACACAGTTCTTTTTTTCTGGACATACTCATGTTCCTTGCTCTATTGCAGATGCTGGAAAGAAGAGCATGCTATGAGCATTAAAACAGAGTGTGTTTCATGGTTGAGAACACTGGTCTGAATTTCCATTCAGTAACAGAAGTAAACCAAAGGCTCTGTGTCTTCCTACAAGCAAGAGTTCATTTCTAGTAATGGCAGTGAAATTTGGGCTCAAATGAATTTACAGAGTTCACAAACACAACACATTTTTCACTATTAACTAGAGAGCATCTATGTAAGTGATGCTGTGGTTTGTATCAGTTTCATAAGCAGAGTTGAACTACATATGGTCCATATGAGTAGAAACACAGTTCTTTTATTCTGGCCATGATCATGTTTCTTCCTGTATTGCAGATCCTGGAAAGAAGAACATGGTAATTGCGTTAACATAGACTGTGTTTCATGGATGAGGACACTCTTCTGAATTTCCCTTCGGGAATAGAGTTCAACCAAATGCTCTGTGTTTTCCTATAAGCAAGAGTTCATTTCTGGTAAAGGGAGTGTAATTTCGGCTCAAATGAATTTACACAGTTCACAAACCCAACACGTTTTTCACTATTAACTAAAGAGCATCTATGTAAGAGATGCTGTGGTTTCTATCAGATTCATAAGCACAGTTGAACTAGATATGGTCCATATGAGTAGTAAACACAGTTCTTTTTTTTTTTTGCCCATGCTCATGTTCCTTGCTGTATTGCATATCCTGGAAAGAAGAGCATGCTTCTTGCGTTAAAACGGAATGTGTTTCATGAATGAGAACACTCTTCTGAATTTCCATTTAGAATCAGAGATAAACTCTATGCTCTGTGTCTTCCTACAAGCAAGAGTTCATTTCTGGTAAACCCAGTTTTTTCGGCTCAAATGAATTTACACAGTTCTCGAAATCAACACGATTTACACTATTAACTAAAGAGCATCTATGTAAGAGATGCTGTGGTTTTTATCAGTTTCATAAGCAGAGTTGAACGAGATATGGTCCGTATGAGTAGGAAACACAGTTCTTTTTTTCTGGCCATGCTCATGTTTCATACTGTATTGCAGGTGCTGGAACGAAGAGCATGCTTCTTGCATTAAAACAGACTGTGTTTCCTTGATGAGAACACTTTTCTGAATTTCCCTTTAGAATCGGAGTTTAACGCCATGCTCTGTGTCTTCCTACAAGCAAGAGTTTATTTCCTGTAAACCCAGTAATTTTTTATGTCAAATGAACTTATACAGTTCATGAAACCAACCTATTTTCACTATTAACTAACAAGCATCTATGTAAGCGATGCTGTGGTTTGTATCAGTTGAAATATATATGGTCCGTAAGAGTAGGAGACACAGTTCCTTTTTTCTGGGCATGCTCATGTTCCTTGCTATATTGCAAAGCTGGAAAGAAGAGCATGATTCTTGCGTTAAAACAGAGTATGTTTCATGTATGAGAACATTGGTCTGAATTTCCCTTCAGAAATGGTGTTAAACCAAATGCTCTGTGTCTTCCTACAAGCAAGAGTTCATTTTTGGTAAAACCAGTGAATTTTGGGCTCAAAGAATTTACATAGTTCACGAACCCAATACGTTTATCACTATTAACTAAAGAGCATCTATTTAAGTGATGCTGTGGTTTGTATCAGTTTCATAAGCAGTGTTGAACTAGATATGGTCCGTATGAGTAAGAAACACAGTTCTTTTCAGCCTGGCACGCTCATGTTCCTTGCTGTATTGCAGAAGCTGAAAAGAAGACCATGCTTCTTCCAATAAAACGGAGTGTGTTTCATGGATGAGAACACTGCTCTGAATTTCCCTTCAGAAACTGAGTTTAACCAAAGGATCTGTGTCTTCCTACAAGCAAGAGTTCATTTCTGGTAAAACCAGTTATTTTTCGGCTCAAATGAATTTACACAGTTGACGAAACCAATACGATTTTCACTATTAACTAAAGAGCATCTATGTAAGAGATGATGTGGTTTGTATCAGTTGCATAAGCAGAGTTGAACGAGATATGGTCCGTATTATTAGGAAACACAGTTCTTTTTTTCTTGCTATGCTCATGTTTCTTGATGTATTGCAGACGCTGGAAAGAAGAGCATAGTTCTTGCATTGAAACAGAGTGTGTTTCATGGATGAGAACACTGGTCTGAATTTCCCTTCAGAAACAGAAGTAAACCAAATGCACTGTGTCTTCCTACAAGCAAGAGTTCATTTCAGGTAAAGGCAGTGAAATTTCGGCTCAAATGAATTTACACAGTTCACAAATCCAAAATGTTTTTCACTATTAACTAGAGAGCATCTGTGTAAGAGATGCTGTTGTTTGTATCATTTTCATAAGCAGAGTTGAACTTGATATGGTCCATATGAGTAGGAAACACAGTTCTTTTTTTCTGGCTATGCTCATGTTTCTTGCTGTATTGCAGATGCAGGAAAGAAGAGCATGCTTCTTGCGTTAAAACAGAATGTGTTTCATGGATGAGAACACTCTTCTGAATTTCCATTTAGAATCAGAGTTAAACTCCATGCTCTGTGTCGTGCTATATGCAAGAGTTCATTTCCGGTAAACCCAGTTATTTTTCGGCTCAAATGAATTTACACAGGTCACGAACCCAACACGTTTTTCACTATTAACTAAAGAGCATCTATATGAAAGATGATATGGGTTGTATCACTTTCATAAGCAGAGTTGAATTAGATATGGTCCATATGAGTAGGAAACACAGTTCTTTTTTTCTGGCCATGCTCATGTTTCTTGCTGTATTGCAGATGCAGGAAAGAAGAGCATGCTTCTTGCGTAAAACGGAATGTGTTTCATGGATGAGAACACTCTTCTGAATTACCATTTAGAATCAGAGTTAAACTCCATGCTCTGTGTCGTCCTATAAGCAAGAGTTCATTTCTGGTAAACACATTGAATTTTCGGCCCCTAATGAATTTACACAGTTCACGAATCCAACACGATTTTCACTATTAACTAAAGAGCATCTATGTAAGAGTTGCTGTGGTTTGTATCAGTCTCATAAGCAGAGTTGAACGAGATTAGGTCTGTATGAGTAGTAAACACAGTTCTTTTTTTCTGGGCATGCTCATGTTCCTTGCTGTATTGCAGACGCTGTAAAGAAGAGCATGCTTTTTGCGTTAAAACAGACCGTGTTACATTGATGAGAACACTTTTTTGAATTTCCCTTTAGAAATGAGTTAAACTCCATGCTCTGTGTCTTTCTATAAGCAAGAGTTCATTTCCGGTAAACCCAGTTATTTTTCGGCTCAAATGAATTTACACAGGTCACGAACCCGTCACGTTTTTCACTATTAACTAAAGAGCATCTATGTGAAAGATGATATGGGTTGTATCAGTTTCATAAGTAGAGTTGAACTAAATATTGTCTGTATGATTAGGAAACACAGTTCTTTTTTTCTGGACATACTCATGTTCCTTGCTCTATTGCAGATGCTGGAAAGAAGAGCATGCTATGAGCCTTAAAACAGAGTGTGTTTCATGGTTGAGAACATTGGTCTGAATTTCCATTCAGTAACAGAAGTAAACCAAAGGCTCTGTGTCTTCCTACAAGCAAGAGTTCATTTCTAGTAATGGCAGTGAAATTTGGGCTCAAATGAATTTACAGAGTTCACAAACACAACACGTTTTTCACTATTAACTAGAGAGCATCTATGTAAGCGATGCTGTGGTTTGTATCAGTTTCATAAGCAGAGTTGAAATACATATGGTCCATATGAGTAGAAACACTGTTCTTTTATTCTGGCCATGTTCATGTTTCTTCCTGTATTGCAGATCCTGGAAAGAAGAACATGGTAATTGCGTGAACACAGACTGTGTTTCATGGATGAGGACACTCTTCTGAATTTCCCTTCGGGGATGGAGTTCAACCAAATGCTCTGTGTTTTCCTATAAGCAAGAGTTCATTTCTGGTAAGGGAGTGTAATTTCGGCTCAAATGAATTTACAAAGTTCACAAACCCAACACGTTTTTCACTATTAACTAAAGAGCATCTATGTAAGAGATGCTGTGGTTTCTATCAGATTCATAAGCACAGTTGAACTAGATATGGTCCATATGAGTAGTAAACACAGTTCTTTTTTTTTGCGCATGCTCATGTTCCTTGCTGTATTGCAGATCCTGGAAAGAAGAGCATGCTTCTTGCGTTAAAACGGAATGTGTTTCATGGATGAGAACACTCTTCTGAATTTCCTTTTAGAATCAGAGATAAACTCTATGCTCTGTGTCTTCCTACAAGCAAGAGTTCATTTCCGGTAAACCCAGTTTTTTCGGCTCAAATGAATTTACACAGTTCACAAAACCAACACGATTTACACTATTAACTAAAGAGCATGTATGTAAGAGATGCTGTGGTTTTTATCAGTTTCATAAGCAGAGTTGAACGAGATATGGTCCGTATGAGTAGGAAACACAGTTCTTTTTTTCTGGCCATGCTCATGTTTCATACTGTATTGCAGGTGCTGGAACGAAGAGCATGCTTCTTGCATTAAAACAGACTGTGTTTCCTTGATGAGAACACTTTTCTGAATTTCACTTTAGAATCGGAGTTTAACGCCATGCTCTGTGTCTTCCTACAAGCAAAAGTTTATTTCCTGTAAACCCAGTTATTTTTCGGGTCAAATGAACTGATACAGTTCACGAAACCAACCTATTTTCACTATTAACTAACAAGCATCTATGTAAGAGATGCTGTGGTTTGTATCAGTTGAAATATATATGGTCCTTAAGAGTAGGAGACACAGTTCCTTTTTTCTGGGCATGCTCATGTTCCTTGCTATATTGCAAAGCTGGAAAGAAGAGCATGATTCTTGCGTTAAAACAGAGTATGTTTCATGTATGAGAACATTGGTCTGAATTTCCCTTCAGAAATGGTGTTAAACCAAATGCTCTGTGTCTTCCTACAAGCAAGCGTTCATTTTTGGTAAAACAAGTGAATTTTGGGCTCAAAGAATTTACATAGTTCACGAACCCAATACGTTTATCACTATTAACTAAAGAGCATCTATTTAAGAGATGCTGTGGTTTGTATCAGTTTCATAAGCAGTGTTGAACTAGATATGGTCCGTATGAGTAAGAAACACAGTTCTTTTCAGCCTGGCACGCTCAAGTTCCTTGCTGTATTGCAGACGCTCAAAAGAAGACCCTGCTTCTTCCAATCTAATGGAGTGTGTTTCATGGATGAGAACACTGCTCTGAATTTCCCTTAAGAAACTTAGTTTAACCAAAGGATCTGTGTCTTCCTACAAGCAAGAGTTCATTTCCGGTAAAACCAGTTATTTTTCGGCTCAAATGAATTTAAACAGTTGACGAAACCAATACGATTTTCACTATTAACGAAAGAGCATCTATGTAAGAGGTGATGTGGTTTGTATCAGTTGCATAAGCAGAGTTGAACGAGATAAGACCCGTATTATTAGGCAACACAGTTCTTTTTTTTTTGCCTTGCTCATGTTTCTTGCTGTATTGCAGAGCATAGTTCTTGCATTGAAACAGAGTGGTTTCATGGATGAGAACACTGGTCTGAATTTCCCTTCAGAAACAGAAGTAAACCAAATGCACTGTGTCTTCCTACAAGCAAGAGTTCATTTCCGGTAAACCCATTTATTTTTGGGCTCAAATGAATTTACACAGTTCACAAACCCAACACGTTTTTCACTATTAACTAAAGTGCATCTATGTAAGAGATGCTGTGCTTTGTATCAGTTTCATAAGCAGAGTTGAATGAGATTTGGTCTGTATGAGTAGGAAACACAGTTCTTTTTTTCAGGGCATGCTCATGTTCCTTGTGTATTGCAGATGCTGAAAAGAAGAGCATGCTTCTTGCATTAAAACAGAATGTGTTTCATGGATGAGAACACTTTTCTGAATTTCCCTTTAGAATCGGAGTTAAACTCCATGCTCTGTGTCTTCCTACAAGCAAGAGTTCATTTCCGGTAAACTCAGATTTTTTTTGGCTCAAATGAATTTACACAGTTCACGAAACCAATACGATTTTCACTATTAACTAAAGAGCATCTATGGACGAGATGATGTGGATTGTATCAGTTTCATAAGCATTGTTGAACTAGATATGGTCAGTATGAGTAGGAAACACAGTTCTTTTCTTCCTGGCATGCTCATGAACCTTGCTGTATTGCAGACGCCGAAAAGAAGAGCATGCTTCTTCCAATAAACGGAGTGTGTTTCATGGATGAGAACACTGCTCTGAATTTCCCTTGAGAAACTGAGTTTAACCAAAGGATCTGTGTCTTCCTACAAGCAAGAGTTCATTTCTGGTAAACGCAGTGAATTTTCGGCTCAAATGAATTTACACAGTTCACAAACCCAACACGTTTTTCACTATTAACTAAAGTGAATCTATGTAAGAGATGCTGTGCTTTGTATCAGTTTCATAAGCAGAGTTGAACTAGATATGGTCCGTATTTGTGGGAAACACAGTTCTTTATTTCTGGCCATGCTCATGTTTCTTGTTGTATTGCAGATGCTGGAAAGAAGAGCATGCTTCTTGCGTTATAACAGACTGTGTTTCATAGATGAGAACACTCTTCTGAATTTCCATTTAGAATCGGAGTTAAACTCCATGCTCTATGTTGTCCTACAAGCAAGAGTTCATTTCTGGTAAACGCAGTGCATTTTCAGCACCAAATGAATTTACACAGTTCACAAAACCAACACGATATTCACTACTAACTAAAGAGCATCTATGTAAGAGATGCTGTGGTTTGTATCAGTTTCATAAGCAGAGTTGAACGAGATATGGTCTGTATGAGTAGGAAACACAGTTCTTTTTTTCTGGCCATGCTCATTTTTCTTGCTGTATTGCAGATGCTGGAAAGAAAAGCATGCTTCTTGCATTAAACCAGACTGTGTTACCTTGATGAGAACACTTTTCTGAGTTTCGCTTTAGAATCGGAGTTTAACGCCATGCTCTGTGTCCTCCTACAAACAAGCGTTCATTTCCGGTAAACCCAGTTATTTTTCGGCTCAAATGAATTTACACAGTTTACGAAACCAATACGATTTTCACTATTGACTAAAGAGCATCTATGTAAGAGATCATATTGATTGTATCAGTTTCATAAGCAGAGTTGAACTAGATATGGTCCGTATGAGTAGGAAACACAGTTCTTTTTTTCTGGGCATGCTCATGTTCCTTGCTGTATTGCAGATGCTGGCAAGAAGAGCATGCTTCTTGCATTAAAACAGATGTGTTTCATGGATGAAAATACCTCTCTGAATTTCCCTTCAGGAATTGAGTTAAACTAAATGTTCTGTGTTTTCCTACAAGCAAGAGTACATTTGTGGTAAAGGCAGTGAATTTTCGGCTCAAATGAATTTACACAGTTCACAAACCCAACACGTTTTTCACTATTAACTAAAGTGCATCTATGTAAGAGATGCTGTGCTTTGTATCAAGTTCATAAGCAGAGTTGAACTAGATATGGTCCGTATTTGTGGAAAACACAGTTCTTTTTTTCTGGCCATGCTCATGATTCTTGTTGTATTGCAGATGCTGGAAAGAAGAGCATGCTTCTTGTGTTATAACAGACTGTGTTTCATGGATGAGAACACTCTTCTGAATTTCCATTTAGAATCGGAGTTAAACTCCATGCTCTATGTCGTCCTACAAGCAAGAGTTCATTTCTGGCAAACGCAGTGCATTTTCAGCGCCAAATGTATTTACACAGTTCACAAAACCAACACGATTTTCACTACTAACTAAAGAGCATCTATGTAAGGGATGCTGTGGTTTGTATCAGTTTCATAACCAGAGTTGAACGAGATATGGTCTGTATGAGTAGGAAACACAGTTCTTTTTTTCTGGTCATGCTCATGTTTCTTGCTGTATTGCAGATGCTGGAAAGAAGAGCATGCTTCTTGCATTAAACCAGACTGTGTTACCTTGATGAGAACACTTTTCTGAGTTCCCCTTTAGAATCGGAGTTTAACGCCATGCTCTGTGTCCTCCTACAAGCAAGCGTTCATTTCCGTTAAACCCAGATATTTTTCGGCTCAAATGAATTTACACAGTTCACGAAACCAATACGATTTTCACTATTTACTAAAGAGCATCTATGTAAGAGATCATATGGATTGTACCAGTTTCATAAGCAGAGTTGAACTAGATATGGTCCGTATGAGTAGGAAACAGAGTTCTTTTTTTCTGGGCATGCTCATGTTTCTTGCTGTATTGCAGATGCTGGAAAGAAGAGCATGCTTCTTGCGTTAAAACCGACTGTGTTTCATGGATGAGAACACTCTTCTGAATTTCCTTTTAGAGTCAGAGTTAAACTCCATGCTCTGTGTCTTCCTACAAGCAAGAGTTCATTTCCGGTAAACCCATTTATTTTTGGGCTCAAATGAATTTACACAGTTCACAAACCCAACACGTTTTTCACTATTAACTAAACTGCATCTATGTAAGAGATGCTGTGCTTTGTATCAGTTTCATAAGCAGACTTGAATGAGATTTGGTCTGTATGAGTAGGAAACACAGTTCTTTTTTTCAGGGCATGCTCATGTTCCTTGTGTATTGCAGATGCTGAAAAGAAGAGCATGCTTCTTGCATTAAAACAGAATGTGTTTCATGGATGAGAACACTTTTCTGAATTTCCCTTTAGAATCGGAGTTAAACTCCATGCTCTGTGTCTTCCTACAAGCAAGAGTTCATTTCCGGTAAACTCAGATTTTTTTTGGCTCAAATGAATTTACACAGTTCAGGAAACCAATACGATTTTCACTATTAACTAAAGAGCATCTATGGACGAGATGATGTGGATTGTATCAGTTTCATAAGCATTGTTGAACTAGATATGGTCAGTATGAGTAGGAAACACAGTTCTTTTCCTCCTGGCATGCTCATGAACCTTGCTGTATTGCAGACGCCGAAAAGAAGAGCATGCTTCTTCCAATAAACGGAGTGTGTTTCATGGATGAGAACACTGCTCTGAATTTCCCTTGAGAAACTGAGTTTAACCAAAGGATCTGTGTCTACCTACAAGCAAGAGTTCATTTCTGGTAAACACAGTGAATTTTCGGCTCAAATGAATTTACACAGTTCACAAACCCAACACGTTTTTCACTATTAACTAAAGTGAATCTATGTAAGAGATGCTCTGCTTTGTATCAGTTTCATAAGCAGAGTTGAACTAGATATGGTCTGTATGAGTAGGAAACACAGTTCTTTTTTTCTGGGCATGCTCATGTTCCTTGCTGTATTGCAGATGCTGGCAAGAAGAGCATGCTTCTTGCATTAAAACAGATGTGTTTCATGGATGAGAACACCTCTCTGAATTTCCCTTCAGGAATTGAGTTAAACTAAATGTTCTGTGTTTTCCTACATCAAGAGTACATTTGTGGTAAAGGCAGTGAATTTTCCGCGCCAAATGTATTTACACAGTTCACAAACCCAACACGTTTTTCACTATTAACTAAAGTGCATCTATGTAAGAGATGCTGTGCTTTGTATCAGTTTCATAAGCAGAGTTGAACTAGATATGGTCCATATGAGTAGGAAACACAGTTCTTTTTTTCTGGCCATGCTCATGTTTCTTGCTGTATTGCAGATGCAGGAAAGAAGAGCATGCTTCTTGCGTTAAAACGGAATGTGTTTCATGGATGAGAACACTCTTCTGAATTACCATTTAGAATCAGAGTTAAACTCCATGCTCTGTGTCGTCCTATAAGCAAGAGTTCATTTCTGGTAAACTCATTGAATTTTCGGCCCCTAATGAATTTACACAGTTCACGAAACCAACACGACTTTCACTATTAACTAAAGAGCATCTATGTAAGAGTTGCTGTTGTTTGTATCAGTCTCATAAGCAGAGATGAATGAGATGTGGTCCGTATGAGTAGTAAACACAGTTATTTTTTTCTGGGCATGCTCATGTTCCTTGCTGTATTGCAGACGCTGTAAAGAAGAGCATGCTTTTTGCGTTAAAACAGACTGTGTTACATTGTTGAGAACACATTTTTGAATTTCCCTTTAGAAATGAGTTAAACTCCATGCTCTGTGTCTTTCTATAAGCAAGAGTTCATTTCCGGTAAACCCAGTTATTTTTCGGCTCAAATGAATTTACACAGGTCACGAACCCAACACGTTTTTCACTATTAACTAAAGAGCATCTATGTGAAAGATGATATGGGTTGTATCAGTTTCATAAGCAGAGTTGAACTAAATATGGTCTGTATGATTTGGAAACACAGTTCTTTTTTTCTGGGCATGCTAACATTCATTGCTGTATTCCAGATGCTGGAAAGAAGAGCATGATCATGCGATAAAACAGAGTGTGTTTCATGGATGAGAACACTGGTCTGAATTTCCCTTCAGAAACGGAGTTAAACCAAAGGCTCTGTGTCTTCCTCCAAGCAAGAGTTCATGTCTGGTAAACGCAGTGAATTTTCGTCTCAAATGAATTTACACAGTTCACAAACGCAACACGTTTTTCACTATTAACTAAAGAGCATCTGCGTATAAGATGATGTGGTTTGTATCAGTTTCATAAGCAGAGTTGAACTAGATATGGTCCGTATGAATAGGAAACACAGTTCTTTTTTTTTGCGCATGCTCATGTTCCTTGCTGTATTGAAGACACTGGAAAGAAGAGCATACTTGTTGTGTTAAATCAGAGTGTGTTTCATGTATGAGAACACTGGTCTGAAATTCCCTTCAGAAACAGTAGTAAACCAAAGGCTCTGTGTCTTCCTACAATCAAGTTTCATTTCTGGTAAAGGCAGTGAAATTTCGGCTCAAATGAATTTACACAGTTCACAAACCAAACACGTTTTTCTCTATTAACTAGAGAGCATCTGTGTAAGAGATGCTGTGGTTTGTATCACTTTCATAAGCAGAGTTGAAGTAGATATGGTCCATATGAGTAGGAAACACAGTTCTTTTTTTCTGGCCATGCTCATGTTTCTTGCTGTATTGCAGATGCAGGAAAGAAGAGCATGCTTCTTGCGTTAAAACAGAATGTGTTTCATGGATGAGAACACTCTTCTGAATTACCATTTAGAATCAGAGTTAAACTCCATGCTCTGTGTCGTCCTATAACCAAGAGTTCATTTCTGGTAAACGCATTGAATTTTCGGCCCCTAATGAATTTCCACAGTTCACGAATCCAACACGATTTTCACTATTAACTAAAGAGCATCTATGTAAGAGTTGCTGTGGTTTGTATCAGTCTCATAAGCAGAGTTGAACGAGATTAGGTCTGTATGAGTAGTAAACACAGTTCTTGTTTTCTGGGCATGCTCATGTTCCTTGCTGTATTGCAGACGCTGTAAAGAAGAGCATGCTTTTTGCGTTAAAACAGAGTGTGTTACATTGATGAGAACACTTTTTTGAATTTCCCTTTAGAAATGAGTTAAACTCCATGCTCTGTGTCTTTCTATAAGCAAGAGTTCATTTCCGGTAAACCCAGTTATTTTTCGGCTCAAATGAATTTACACAGGTCACGAACCCGTCACGTTTTTCACTATTAACTAAAGAGCATCTATGTGAAAGATGATATGGGTTGTATCAGTTTCATAAGCAGAGTTGAACTAAATATTGTCTGTATGATTAGGAAACACAGTTCTTTTTTTCTGGACATACTCATGTTCCTTGCTCTATTGCAGATGCTGGAAAGAAGAGCATGCTATGAGCATTAAAACAGAGTGTGTTTCATGGTTGAGAACACTGGTCTGAATTTCCATTCAGTAACAGAAGTAAACCAAAGGCTCTGTGTCTTCCTACAAGCAAGAGTTCATTTCTAGTAATGGCAGTGAAATTTGGGCTCAAATGAATTTACAGAGTTCACAAACACAACACATTTTTCACTATTAACTAGAGAGCATCTATGTAAGTGATGCTGTGGTTTGTATCAGTTTCATAAGCAGAGTTGAACTACATATGGTCCATATGAGTAGAAACACAGTTCTTTTATTCTGGCCATGATCATGTTTCTTCCTGTATTGCAGATCCTGGAAAGAAGAACATGGTAATTGCGTTAACATAGACTGTGTTTCATGGATGAGGACACTCTTCTGAATTTCCCTTCGGGAATAGAGTTCAACCAAATGCTCTGTGTTTTCCTATAAGCAAGAGTTCATTTCTGGTAAAGGGAGTGTAATTTCGGCTCAAATGAATTTACACAGTTCACAAACCCAACACGTTTTTCACTATTAACTAAAGAGCATCTATGTAAGAGATGCTGTGGTTTCTATCAGATTCATAAGCACAGTTGAACTAGATATGGTCCATATGAGTAGTAAACACAGTTCTTTTTTTTTTTTGCCCATGCTCATGTTCCTTGCTGTATTGCATATCCTGGAAAGAAGAGCATGCTTCTTGCGTTAAAACGGAATGTGTTTCATGAATGAGAACACTCTTCTGAATTTCCATTTAGAATCAGAGATAAACTCTATGCTCTGTGTCTTCCTACAAGCAAGAGTTCATTTCTGGTAAACCCAGTTTTTTCGGCTCAAATGAATTTACACAGTTCTCGAAATCAACACGATTTACACTATTAACTAAAGAGCATCTATGTAAGAGATGCTGTGGTTTTTATCAGTTTCATAAGCAGAGTTGAACGAGATATGGTCCGTATGAGTAGGAAACACAGTTCTTTTTTTCTGGCCATGCTCATGTTTCATACTGTATTGCAGGTGCTGGAACGAAGAGCATGCTTCTTGCATTAAAACAGACTGTGTTTCCTTGATGAGAACACTTTTCTGAATTTCCCTTTAGAATCGGAGTTTAACGCCATGCTCTGTGTCTTCCTACAAGCAAGAGTTTATTTCCTGTAAACCCAGTAATTTTTTATGTCAAATGAACTTATACAGTTCATGAAACCAACCTATTTTCACTATTAACTAACAAGCATCTATGTAAGCGATGCTGTGGTTTGTATCAGTTGAAATATATATGGTCCGTAAGAGTAGGAGACACAGTTCCTTTTTTCTGGGCATGCTCATGTTCCTTGCTATATTGCAAAGCTGGAAAGAAGAGCATGATTCTTGCGTTAAAACAGAGTATGTTTCATGTATGAGAACATTGGTCTGAATTTCCCTTCAGAAATGGTGTTAAACCAAATGCTCTGTGTCTTCCTACAAGCAAGAGTTCATTTTTGGTAAAACCAGTGAATTTTGGGCTCAAAGAATTTACATAGTTCACGAACCCAATACGTTTATCACTATTAACTAAAGAGCATCTATTTAAGTGATGCTGTGGTTTGTATCAGTTTCATAAGCAGTGTTGAACTAGATATGGTCCGTATGAGTAAGAAACACAGTTCTTTTCAGCCTGGCACGCTCATGTTCCTTGCTGTATTGCAGAAGCTGAAAAGAAGACCATGCTTCTTCCAATAAAACGGAGTGTGTTTCATGGATGAGAACACTGCTCTGAATTTCCCTTCAGAAACTGAGTTTAACCAAAGGATCTGTGTCTTCCTACAAGCAAGAGTTCATTTCTGGTAAAACCAGTTATTTTTCGGCTCAAATGAATTTACACAGTTGACGAAACCAATACGATTTTCACTATTAACTAAAGAGCATCTATGTAAGAGATGATGTGGTTTGTATCAGTTGCATAAGCAGAGTTGAACGAGATATGGTCCGTATTATTAGGAAACACAGTTCTTTTTTTCTTGCTATGCTCATGTTTCTTGATGTATTGCAGACGCTGGAAAGAAGAGCAAAGTTCTTGCATTGAAACAGAGTGTGTTTCATGGATGAGAACACTGGTCTGAATTTCCCTTCAGAAACAGAAGTAAACCAAATGCACTGTGTCTTCCTACAAGCAAGAGTTCATTTCAGGTAAAGGCAGTGAAATTTCGGCTCAAATGAATTTACACAGTTCACAAATCCAAAATGTTTTTCACTATTAACTAGAGAGCATCTGTGTAAGAGATGCTGTTGTTTGTATCATTTTCATAAGCAGAGTTGAACTTGATATGGTCCATATGAGTAGGAAACACAGTTCTTTTTTTCTGGCTATGCTCATGTTTCTTGCTGTATTGCAGATGCAGGAAAGAAGAGCATGCTTCTTGCGTTAAAACAGAATGTGTTTCATGGATGAGAACACTCTTCTGAATTTCCATTTAGAATCAGAGTTAAACTCCATGCTCTGTGTCGTGCTATATGCAAGAGTTCATTTCCGGTAAACCCAGTTATTTTTCGGCTCAAATGAATTTACACAGGTCACGAACCCAACACGTTTTTCACTATTAACTAAAGAGCATCTATATGAAAGATGATATGGGTTGTATCACTTTCATAAGCAGAGTTGAATTAGATATGGTCCATATGAGTAGGAAACACAGTTCTTTTTTTCTGGCCATGCTCATGTTTCTTGCTGTATTGCAGATGCAGGAAAGAAGAGCATGCTTCTTGCGTAAAACGGAATGTGTTTCATGGATGAGAACACTCTTCTGAATTACCATTTAGAATCAGAGTTAAACTCCATGCTCTGTGTCGTCCTATAAGCAAGAGTTCATTTCTGGTAAACACATTGAATTTTCGGCCCCTAATGAATTTACACAGTTCACGAATCCAACACGATTTTCACTATTAACTAAAGAGCATCTATGTAAGAGTTGCTGTGGTTTGTATCAGTCTCATAAGCAGAGTTGAACGAGATTAGGTCTGTATGAGTAGTAAACACAGTTCTTTTTTTCTGGGCATGCTCATGTTCCTTGCTGTATTGCAGACGCTGTAAAGAAGAGCATGCTTTTTGCGTTAAAACAGACCGTGTTACATTGATGAGAACACTTTTTTGAATTTCCCTTTAGAAATGAGTTAAACTCCATGCTCTGTGTCTTTCTATAAGCAAGAGTTCATTTCCGGTAAACCCAGTTATTTTTCGGCTCAAATGAATTTACACAGGTCACGAACCCGTCACGTTTTTCACTATTAACTAAAGAGCATCTATGTGAAAGATGATATGGGTTGTATCAGTTTCATAAGTAGAGTTGAACTAAATATTGTCTGTATGATTAGGAAACACAGTTCTTTTTTTCTGGACATACTCATGTTCCTTGCTCTATTGCAGATGCTGGAAAGAAGAGCATGCTATGAGCCTTAAAACAGAGTGTGTTTCATGGTTGAGAACATTGGTCTGAATTTCCATTCAGTAACAGAAGTAAACCAAAGGCTCTGTGTCTTCCTACAAGCAAGAGTTCATTTCTAGTAATGGCAGTGAAATTTGGGCTCAAATGAATTTACAGAGTTCACAAACACAACACGTTTTTCACTATTAACTAGAGAGCATCTATGTAAGCGATGCTGTGGTTTGTATCAGTTTCATAAGCAGAGTTGAAATACATATGGTCCATATGAGTAGAAACACTGTTCTTTTATTCTGGCCATGTTCATGTTTCTTCCTGTATTGCAGATCCTGGAAAGAAGAACATGGTAATTGCGTGAACACAGACTGTGTTTCATGGATGAGGACACTCTTCTGAATTTCCCTTCGGGGATGGAGTTCAACCAAATGCTCTGTGTTTTCCTATAAGCAAGAGTTCATTTCTGGTAAGGGAGTGTAATTTCGGCTCAAATGAATTTACAAAGTTCACAAACCCAACACGTTTTTCACTATTAACTAAAGAGCATCTATGTAAGAGATGCTGTGGTTTCTATCAGATTCATAAGCACAGTTGAACTAGATATGGTCCATATGAGTAGTAAACACAGTTCTTTTTTTTTGCGCATGCTCATGTTCCTTGCTGTATTGCAGATCCTGGAAAGAAGAGCATGCTTCTTGCGTTAAAACGGAATGTGTTTCATGGATGAGAACACTCTTCTGAATTTCCTTTTAGAATCAGAGATAAACTCTATGCTCTGTGTCTTCCTACAAGCAAGAGTTCATTTCCGGTAAACCCAGTTTTTTCGGCTCAAATGAATTTACACAGTTCACAAAACCAACACGATTTACACTATTAACTAAAGAGCATGTATGTAAGAGATGCTGTGGTTTTTATCAGTTTCATAAGCAGAGTTGAACGAGATATGGTCCGTATGAGTAGGAAACACAGTTCTTTTTTTCTGGCCATGCTCATGTTTCATACTGTATTGCAGGTGCTGGAACGAAGAGCATGCTTCTTGCATTAAAACAGACTGTGTTTCCTTGATGAGAACACTTTTCTGAATTTCACTTTAGAATCGGAGTTTAACGCCATGCTCTGTGTCTTCCTACAAGCAAAAGTTTATTTCCTGTAAACCCAGTTATTTTTCGGGTCAAATGAACTGATACAGTTCACGAAACCAACCTATTTTCACTATTAACTAACAAGCATCTATGTAAGAGATGCTGTGGTTTGTATCAGTTGAAATATATATGGTCCTTAAGAGTAGGAGACACAGTTCCTTTTTTCTGGGCATGCTCATGTTCCTTGCTATATTGCAAAGCTGGAAAGAAGAGCATGATTCTTGCGTTAAAACAGAGTATGTTTCATGTATGAGAACATTGGTCTGAATTTCCCTTCAGAAATGGTGTTAAACCAAATGCTCTGTGTCTTCCTACAAGCAAGCGTTCATTTTTGGTAAAACAAGTGAATTTTGGGCTCAAAGAATTTACATAGTTCACGAACCCAATACGTTTATCACTATTAACTAAAGAGCATCTATTTAAGAGATGCTGTGGTTTGTATCAGTTTCATAAGCAGTGTTGAACTAGATATGGTCCGTATGAGTAAGAAACACAGTTCTTTTCAGCCTGGCACGCTCAAGTTCCTTGCTGTATTGCAGACGCTCAAAAGAAGACCCTGCTTCTTCCAATCTAATGGAGTGTGTTTCATGGATGAGAACACTGCTCTGAATTTCCCTTAAGAAACTTAGTTTAACCAAAGGATCTGTGTCTTCCTACAAGCAAGAGTTCATTTCCGGTAAAACCAGTTATTTTTCGGCTCAAATGAATTTAAACAGTTGACGAAACCAATACGATTTTCACTATTAACGAAAGAGCATCTATGTAAGAGGTGATGTGGTTTGTATCAGTTGCATAAGCAGAGTTGAACGAGATAAGACCCGTATTATTAGGCAACACAGTTCTTTTTTTTTTGCCTTGCTCATGTTTCTTGCTGTATTGCAGAGCATAGTTCTTGCATTGAAACAGAGTGTGTTTCATGGATGAGAACACTGGTCTGAATTTCCCTTCAGAAACAGAAGTAAACCAAATGCACTGTGTCTTCCTACACGCAAGAGTTCATTTCCGGTAAACCCATTTATTTTTGGGCTCAAATGAATTTACACAGTTCACAAACCCAACACGTTTTTCACTATTAACTAAAGTGCATCTATGTAAGAGATGCTGTGCTTTGTATCAGTTTCATAAGCAGAGTTGAATGAGATTTGGTCTGTATGAGTAGGAAACACAGTTCTTTTTTTCAGGGCATGCTCATGTTCCTTGTGTATTGCAGATGCTGAAAAGAAGAGCATGCTTCTTGCATTAAAACAGAATGTGTTTCATGGATGAGAACACTTTTCTGAATTTCCCTTTAGAATCGGAGTTAAACTCCATGCTCTGTGTCTTCCTACAAGCAAGAGTTCATTTCCGGTAAACTCAGATTTTTTTTGGCTCAAATGAATTTACACAGTTCACGAAACCAATACGATTTTCACTATTAACTAAAGAGCATCTATGGACGAGATGATGTGGATTGTATCAGTTTCATAAGCATTGTTGAACTAGATATGGTCAGTATGAGTAGGAAACACAGTTCTTTTCTTCCTGGCATGCTCATGAACCTTGCTGTATTGCAGACGCCGAAAAGAAGAGCATGCTTCTTCCAATAAACGGAGTGTGTTTCATGGATGAGAACACTGCTCTGAATTTCCCTTGAGAAACTGAGTTTAACCAAAGGATCTGTGTCTTCCTACAAGCAAGAGTTCATTTCTGGTAAACGCAGTGAATTTTCGGCTCAAATGAATTTACACAGTTCACAAACCCAACACGTTTTTCACTATTAACTAAAGTGAATCTATGTAAGAGATGCTCTGCTTTGTATCAGTTTCATAAGCAGAGTTGAACTAGATATGGTCTGTATGAGTAGGAAACACAGTTCTTTTTTTCTGGGCATGCTCATGTTTCTTGTTGTATTGCAGATGCTGGAAAGAAGAGCATGCTTCTTGCGTTATAACAGACTGTGTTTCATAGATGAGAACACTCTTCTGAATTTCCATTTAGAATCGGAGTTAAACTCCATGCTCTATGTTGTCCTACAAGCAAGAGTTCATTTCTGGTAAACGCAGTGCATTTTCAGCACCAAATGAATTTACACAGTTCACAAAACCAACACGATATTCACTACTAACTAAAGAGCATCTATGTAAGAGATGCTGTGGTTTGTATCAGTTTCATAAGCAGAGTTGAACGAGATATGGTCTGTATGAGTAGGAAACACAGTTCTTTTTTTCTGGCCATGCTCATTTTTCTTGCTGTATTGCAGATGCTGGAAAGAAAAGCATGCTTCTTGCATTAAACCAGACTGTGTTACCTTGATGAGAACACTTTTCTGAGTTTCGCTTTAGAATCGGAGTTTAACGCCATGCTCTGTGTCCTCCTATAAACAAGCGTTCATTTCCGGTAAACCCAGTTATTTTTCGGCTCAAATGAATTTACACAGTTTACGAAACCAATACGATTTTCACTATTGACTAAAGAGCATCTATGTAAGAGATCATATTGATTGTATCAGTTTCATAAGCAGAGTTGAACTAGATATGGTCCGTATGAGTAGGAAACACAGTTCTTTTTTTCTGGGCATGCTCATGTTCCTTGCTGTATTGCAGATGCTGGCAAGAAGAGCATGCTTCTTGCATTAAAACAGATGTGTTTCATGGATGAAAATACCTCTCTGAATTTCCCTTCAGGAATTGAGTTAAACTAAATGTTCTGTGTTTTCCTACAAGCAAGAGTACATTTGTGGTAAAGGCAGTGAATTTTCGGCTCAAATGAATTTACACAGTTCACAAACCCAACACGTTTTTCACTATTAACTAAAGTGCATCTATGTAAGAGATGCTGTGCTTTGTATCAAGTTCATAAGCAGAGTTGAACTAGATATGGTCCGTATTTGTGGAAAACACAGTTCTTTTTTTCTGGCCATGCTCATGATTCTTGTTGTATTGCAGATGCTGGAAAGAAGAGCATGCTTCTTGTGTTATAACAGACTGTGTTTCATGGATGAGAACACTCTTCTGAATTTCCATTTAGAATCGGAGTTAAACTCCATGCTCTATGTCGTCCTACAAGCAAGAGTTCATTTCTGGCAAACGCAGTGCATTTTCAGCGCCAAATGTATTTACACAGTTCACAAAACCAACACGATTTTCACTACTAACTAAAGAGCATCTATGTAAGGGATGCTGTGGTTTGTATCAGTTTCATAACCAGAGTTGAACGAGATATGGTCTGTATGAGTAGGAAACACAGTTCTTTTTTTCTGGTCATGCTCATGTTTCTTGCTGTATTGCAGATGCTGGAAAGAAGAGCATGCTTCTTGCATTAAACCAGACTGTGTTACCTTGATGAGAACACTTTTCTGAGTTCCCCTTTAGAATCGGAGTTTAACGCCATGCTCTGTGTCCTCCTACAAGCAAGCGTTCATTTCCGTTAAACCCAGATATTTTTCGGCTCAAATGAATTTACACAGTTCACGAAACCAATACGATTTTCACTATTTACTAAAGAGCATCTATGTAAGAGATCATATGGATTGTACCAGTTTCATAAGCAGAGTTGAACTAGATATGGTCCGTATGAGTAGGAAACAGAGTTCTTTTTTTCTGGGCATGCTCATGTTTCTTGCTGTATTGCAGATGCTGGAAAGAAGAGCATGCTTCTTGCGTTAAAACCGACTGTGTTTCATGGATGAGAACACTCTTCTGAATTTCCTTTTAGAGTCAGAGTTAAACTCCATGCTCTGTGTCTTCCTACAAGCAAGAGTTCATTTCCGGTAAACCCATTTATTTTTGGGCTCAAATGAATTTACACAGTTCACAAACCCAACACGTTTTTCACTATTAACTAAACTGCATCTATGTAAGAGATGCTGTGCTTTGTATCAGTTTCATAAGCAGACTTGAATGAGATTTGGTCTGTATGAGTAGGAAACACAGTTCTTTTTTTCAGGGCATGCTCATGTTCCTTGTGTATTGCAGATGCTGAAAAGAAGAGCATGCTTCTTGCATTAAAACAGAATGTGTTTCATGGATGAGAACACTTTTCTGAATTTCCCTTTAGAATCGGAGTTAAACTCCATGCTCTGTGTCTTCCTACAAGCAAGAGTTCATTTCCGGTAAACTCAGATTTTTTATGGCTCAAATGAATTTACACAGTTCAGGAAACCAATACGATTTTCACTATTAACTAAAGAGCATCTATGGACGAGATGATGTGGATTGTATCAGTTTCATAAGCATTGTTGAACTAGATATGGTCAGTATGAGTAGGAAACACAGTTCTTTTCTTCCTGGCATGCTCATGAACCTTGCTGTATTGCAGACGCCGAAAAGAAGAGCATGCTTCTTCCAATAAACGGAGTGTGTTTCATGGATGAGAACACTGCTCTGAATTTCCCTTGAGAAACTGTGTTTAACCAAAGGATCTGTGTCTACCTACAAGCAAGAGTTCATTTCTGGTAAACACAGTGAATTTTCGGCTCAAATGAATTTACACAGTTCACAAACCCAACACGTTTTTCACTATTAACTAAAGTGAATCTATGTAAGAGATGCTCTGCTTTGTATCAGTTTCATAAGCAGATTTGAACTAGATATGGTCTGTATGAGTAGGAAACACAGTTCTTTTTTTCTGGGCATGCTCATGTTCCTTGCTGTATTGCAGATGCTGGCAAGAAGAGCATGCTTCTTGCATTAAAACAGATGTGTTTCATGGATGAGAACACCTCTCTGAATTTCCCTTCAGGAATTGAGTTAAACTAAATGTTCTGTGTTTTCCTACATCAAGAGTACATTTGTGGTAAAGGCAGTGAATTTTCCGCGCCAAATGTATTTACACAGTTCACAAACCCAACACGTTTTTCACTATTAACTAAAGTGCATCTATGTAAGAGATGCTGTGCTTTGTATCAAGTTCATAAGCAGAGTTGAACTAGACATGGTCCGTATTTGTGGAAAACACAGTTCTTTTTTTCTGGCCATGCTCATGATTCTTGTTGTATTGCAGATGCTGGAAAGAAGAGCATGCTTCTTGCGTTATAACAGACTGTGTTTCATGGATGAGAACACTCCTCTGAATTTCCATTTAGAATCGGAGTTAAACTCCATGCTCTAAGTCGTCCTACAAGCAAGAGTTCATTTCTGGCAAACGCAGTGCATTTTCAGCGCCAAATGAATTTACACAGTTCACAAAACCAACACGATTTTCACTACTAACTAAAGAGCATCTATGTAAGAGATGCTGTGGTTTGTATCAGTTTCATAACCAGAGTTGAACGAGATATGGTCTGTATGAGTAGGAAACACAGTTCTTTTTTTCTGGTCATGCTCATGTTTCTTGCTGTATTGCAGATGCTGGAAAGAAGAGCATGCTTCTTGCATTAAACCAGACTGTGTTACCTTGATGAGAACACTTTTCTGAGTTCCCCTTTAGAATCGGAGTTTAACGCCATGCTCTGTGTCCTCCTACAAGCAAGCGTTCATTTCCGGTAAACCCAGATATTTTTCGGCTCAAATGAATTTACACAGTTCACGAAACCAATACGATTTTCACTACTTACTAAAGAGCATCTATGTAAGAGATCATATTGATTGTATCAGTTTCATAAGCATAGTTGAACTAGATATGGTCCGTATGAGTAGGAAACACAGTTCTTTTTTTCTGGGCATGCTCATGTTCCTTGCTGTATTGCAGATGCTGGCAAGAAGAGCATGCTTCTTGCATTAAAACAGATGTGTTTCATGGATGAAAACACCTCTCTGAATTTCCCTTCAGGAATTGAGTTAAACTAAATGTTCTGTGTTTTCCTACAAGCAAGTGTACATTTGTGGTAAAGGCAGTGAATTTTCGGCTCAAATGAATTTACACAGTTCACAAACCCAACACGTTTTTCACTATTAACTAAAGTGCATCTATGTAAGAGATGCTGTGCTTTGTATCAAGTTCATAAGCAGAGTTGAACTAGATATGGTCCGTATGAGTAGGAAACACAGTTCTTTTTTTCTGGGCATGCTCATGTTCCTTGCTGTATTGCAGACGCTGAAAAGAAGAGCGTGCTTCTTCCAATACAACGGAGTGTGTTTCATGGATGAAAACACTGCTCTGAATTTCCCTTCAGAAACTGAGTTTAACCAAAGGATCTGTGTCTTCCTACAAGCAAGAGTTCATTTCCGGTAAACCCGGTTGTTTTTAGGCTCAAATGAATTTACACAGTTCATGAAACCAATATGATTTTCACTATTAACTAAAGAGCATCTATGGAAGAGATTATGTGGTTTGTATCAGTTTCATAAGCAGTGTTGAACTAGATATGGTCCGTATGAGCAGGAAACACAGTTCTTTTTTTCTTGCCATGCTCATGTTTCTAGCTGTATTGCAGATGCTGGAAAGAAGAGCATGCTCCTACGTTAAAACAGACTGTGTTTCATGGATGAGAACACTCTTCTGAATTTCCCTTCAGGAATTGAGTTAAACCAAAGGATCAGTGTTTTCCTACAAGCAAGAGTTCATTTCTGGTAAATGCAGTGAATTTTCGGCGCAAATGAATTTACACAGTTCACAAACCCAACACGTTTTTCATTATTAACTAAAGTGCATCTATGTAAGAGATGCTGTGGATTGTATCAGTTTCATAAGCAGAGTTGAACTAGATATGGTCCATATGAGTAGGAAACACAGTT
>CATKUM010000287.1:0-60171 GCA_949786405.1 Onychomys arenicola | reverse complement strand
GATAGACAACAACAGCAGAAGCAGCAGCAGGGACAGGACATACGCAGCTGGTAACTCGTCCCTCTGACGAAGCAGCTGCAGCAGTGCAGCAGCAAAAGTTCCTCACAAAAGGCACATGTGGCTGCTGCTAGTGACACTGGTAAACATGGGAAAAACCGTCCGATACCTCCCCCCCATATATAAGTTTACAAAGACGAAGGAAAGAAAAGCTTCGCAGAGCGGAAGACGCAGAGACCGCGTTTGTTTGAAAAGATGGAAGGGCATTCTCCTGCTATCAGAAGTTATTTATATTCACAGGCGTCCTTCGCAGCGCAACAACTGCTCTCACACCTCTGTCAGCCCTCTGTTCTTTACTATTGCCAAGACAACCTCCCCCCGCAATCAGGCGCTACTCGACAACAAAGACGCAATACACACTCTCGGGGGTCAAAAACTCCCTGTCTAAATAAGTTTCATATATGCATATATATATATATATATATATACGTGTGGATGAGTAAGTATATATATATATGTTTGTCGATATATGCATGTGGTCAGAGGTTTGCCCCCATTAGAGGGGGAAAAAGTAGAGCACTCTGCTCTTCCTCAGGGCAGACGTCGACTGTTTTGTTCGAGTGTACGTACACCGGAGAGATGGCGTTCTTGAGCGATATACACGTATACTGGAGACTCTAGCGAGATATATATGTAGAGAGAGAGACAGGCCCGTGTGGATCTGCCGGGGCTGCATCTGTCTCTCTATAAGTGGTATCTAGACAACCTCTTCTTGCATAAAAAATCATCAGGGAATATCTACGTCTCTATTATCTTTCCATTGTAGCTGCTGGACTCGCTGTGCTCTCCAGCCAAGACAGGCAGAATCCTATCTGCTGCATGCGTCACACACAGCAACATCGCTGTTCCATCTTCCCAGAGCACCGCCACAAAGCATTCTTCTGATGTAAAAAAAAGTGGCACAGGACAGAAGTTGTGGGGTATGTCAGTGCGGTGTACGTACACCACGGAGGCGACGACGGCGCTCCTGCGAAAAAGAGACGTCTTACAGCGTGTTTAACCACAGCAGTGAGAGCTGCTGTCTGGAGTTCCTTCCGCAGTGCTGCTACCTGCTCGCGCCATCTCTGCTGCTCCTGCTGCTGTTTTTGTTCTTCTTCGTTGCGACGCTGCTGCGTCTCTCGCAGTTGCTGCTCGTGTTGCTGTTTCATCTCCTGCAGCTGCTGTTCCTGCTGCTGCTGTTTCCGCTTCTGCTGCTGCTGTCGGAGAGTCAGTTCGCTGAGCTGCTCACGCAGCTGCTCCTTCTTCGTCAGGCTCTCCTGCAGCACACGACGACCACCGCACAACTCGCAAATATATGCCTCGCAGCAGCAGCAGCAGCCACCTGACCTACGCCACCTGCTGCATATTTTTCTCCTCCACACGAGAAAGATCGCTATCAAAAGACGTTCTCTTTTGGCCGCAGTGCAATGCGCCCGACACGAGGAGCACCCACTCAAACGCCGTTATGCAAGTGGACGTCGCAGTAGCCTCGTGCTGCTGTTACTCCAGCCGCAATAACCCACTGACAACATCTGCTTTGCTGATCATTAGCAGCTTCCCTGACAAGATCTGCTGCTGCTTTTCATCTCAGCGTGTTGCTACTGCTGCTGCGTCTCTCCAGCTGCCTACCCTATCACCAGTCGCGCTGCTACTGCAAAACCTTACCTGCAAAGCAGCAAAGAGAGCTACATTCTGAGCCGCTGTGGCTTCCCACTGGGAGGCGGCGTAGGCGACCACCTCGCCTGCTGAGCCTTTGAGTGCTGCGAATCCCTCTGAATTTCCTCCTGCAGTCGTCCCTGGTGTGAATGTGCGAGCTGCTCCTGCTGCTGCTGCTGCGACACCTGGCTCTGCTGCGCGTCCTGCGTGTGGAGTGTCGTCAAAGGGTTCTCTCCACCCTCGAGCCCGCAGTGTATGCTGCTGCTGCTGTTGCAGAACTACTGCTGCAGCTGGATTACTTCCCCGCCTGCTGGTGCCTGGAGAGGCACCCAGCAAGGCCGCGTTAGCTGGCAGCAGCGGTCGCTGCAAACGCGTTGAACGATCAGCGCAGAAGCCTTCATTACGAGTGAAGCGCTGCTGCTGCTGCTGCTGCACAGATGGCTGCTGCAGCGAAGGCTGCTGCTGCTGCCGCAGCAGAGTCGGCTGCAGCAGCAACGGCTCCTGCATGCGCAGAAAAGATAAACCGCCACGGGGAAGTGGCATGGGAGCAGCAGTAGCAGCAGCAGCGAAACCGCGCTCCACAAACTCTGCTGCAGGCGTCCGTGCGCCTGCAGCTGAGCAGCGCTCCTGTCGCATGGTGACGAGAGAGTTTTAGCTCTGCGCGTTTCTGACTGCAGGAAGCACCTGCTGCTGCTCCAGGCTGCAGCAGGAGGCCTGCCCTCCGTGTTTAATGCAGCAGCCTAGTATTGCTTCGAGACCACTGCACAGGGATGCTCCTGCTGTATGTGTCGCCGCTATATTGGTGCTTGCTGCTGCTGCTGCTGCCCTTGCTAGACCTGTAGGGCATCGTGCAGGTCGCCACTAGCACTCGTGAACAACAAAGCTGTTCTACAGCTATTGGTAACGGTCTTGTGTAACCTCCAGCTGCTGCTGCTGCTGCCTTATGGTGCTGCTACCTGACGCCAAGAATGCTGCTGCTGTACCTACCAGAGAGGACAGAAAAGGTGGGTGAGGCTGAGAGAGGGACACGCAGTTTTGCTGGCGCTGCTGCAGTCGCTCTAGGGTGTATATCGCTGCGGCGTGGTGCTATGCTGTAGGTGTGTCTCCCAGGCACTTAGACTGGGCAGCCGCTGGTTCGTCTTGAATAGCGTCACCGGAGCAGTTGTCCTGCTACTTCACCTCTGCGCTGTTGCTACAGCTGCTCTCGTGCAACATCACACATTATCTATGTCCACTCGATCTTGCATCTGCTGCAGCAGCTCTGGCTGATCAAAGGACCTGCTCCTGCTCCTGTCGGCCCACGCCATGGAGCGCAGGCTACTCCTGCAGCACCACCCTGGCCTTGTAGCTGCTAACAATACTTTTCCGAGCAGGTAAATGCTGGCGCTGCTGCTGCGCCGCGTGCATCTTCTTCGCAGGCAGCAGCTGCAGCTCCTGCTGCTCATCTCTGTGTTGTCTAATAGGCCTAATCACGTCACTGCCGAGATAGGTGGTCGGCGGCACTGTCCCAGGAGCCTTGACACCTTTGGCAGAGTAGAAATATCATTCGCTTCCCTCTGCTGTTGCTGTTGCAGAACTGTCTACCGTCCCGCTGTGAAGGTTCGCTGCTGCTCACACTAAATGCGGGGCCATACGCTGCTGCATGATACCTGCACCGTTGCTTCTGCGGCTTGTCTGGCATGTGTATATTCCCTCTTCCTTCTCTCTGTTGCTGTTGTTTCTCCCCGTCTGCAGTCGTCCCTCGGTGTGTCGTGCGGTGGCTCTTTCCCGTGCCCACTGCGCAAATTTAGCTTTGTTAGGATTGTTTGTAGTCTTTCGTAGCTGCTGTGGGGCGGTTGCTGCTGCAAACTTCTCTGCTGAAACTTCTGGTGCGGAACTGCAGGGGGGGGGTACGTGCGCGGCTCGCGGTCGCTCGCCGGGGTGTCATTTACTGTAAAAGGCATATAGAAACAAGACGCCGCTGTTGCAGCTGGCCGTGCTACTGCGGCAATTAATTCACCACATATATGACACAAAGGGAAAAGAATATGCGTCTCCGAACGGGACGGACAAAATCCGTGTGTCTGCATGCGCAAGAAGCATGTTGCAGCTGCAAGAGTAACAAGCCCTGGGAGCTGCGCTGGCTGGCCAGCTGCACATCGGCGGGGACATGCGAGAGAGAAAAAGAATGTGACTGTTCGTCTAGCACAACGCCTAACGGACAAGAAAGAGGAAATAAGAAACAAGGATTGTAGGTGGATTACGAAAGGACGGAAAGGTGGTGCACTCGCGGCGCGGCAGCAGACAAAGAACAAGGCACTGTGCCGGTGTTGCACCCACGCAACACAGACGTGGAGGAACGACAGTCGCTATAGCTACACAGCCAGCAATATTATTAGCAACATCAGCAATGAGCAATTTGTTATTAAAAGCAAATGGAATAGCTAAACGTTGTGTTCAAATGGCCACATAATATAGCAGAAGCAACGCACCACACCTACCGCGCTGAATAGAGGGTTATGTTCGCGTCTTCCCTCAAAGGTCATTCCCATACACCGACACGTCTTCATGAAAAGGAGATATCTTCCTGCATGTGCTGCTACGACCTCTCCTCTGGTTGATGAAAGGCTGCTCTGCAGAAACTGCAGGTCTTCGTGTCCCATGGCAAGTGAACTCACAGGCGTGCATCAACAGCATATGTCTCAGACAAAGATGAAGAGTTCTCTAAATAAAGCAGCATCCTACATTTCACTGAAGTGAAATATCCGCTTCTGCTCGTGAGTATCGTAATAACGGAAAACTGTGTTTGTTGACATGCACTGCTGTTGCTTCTATGCCTCTCTCTAGTACGACTGCCACAATCGCCGCCGTTGCCAAGCTATGATGCTACTGTTGCTACAAATATACTGCTGCGAAGACACTGTGGACGAATTTCTGGGACACCTAATGTAACTGTAAACATTGCTACAGGTCCGGTGGTGACATCCCCTTCTTCGCTTCGAACATGATGTGCTGCGGGTGGTGTACATGATATGGCAGTCCTTGCCTGGGACTGAGGAGCTGGTGAAGGTGATGTTTTGCGCTGCAGGATCTCTGATGCAGCAGTGGCAGACGCTACTGCTGTCAAACCCTGCTTCTCCTGTAATACTGCCCATCTTGTCGCTGCAGGTCTGTTGCGGCCAGTTCAGAACATCAGTTCTATCGCGCTGCTGCTGTGATGGTGCTCTGAGTGTGGCTTGCATTCCTCTGACAGTGAGTTCATTGCAGCACAGCTCCTGTCGCTGTTTCTCCTGCTGCCGCGTTGGGGTTGCCGACGTCCTGATACCGCGATAATTAGCTGCAGGATATCTGTTTTGCAGATCCTCAGAGCAGTATTAACTTGGTCGCTGCCTTCGCCGGTGTAAACGTATTTCTCTGCTACACCATCACTATATTGCGACACCGCTACTGTCTTCGCTTCACAAAGAGACCAATATGCTGCTTTGATTTGCTGATACGGAGTATCAGTTAGCTTTTGAGAGCATATACTGAATACACCACAGTGTGAGAGATTAACTTGCGCACGCCAGTAATCAACTGTGCTTGCTGACGCAACATACTCGACCTGGGTGGAAGCGAAGTTGAGGAAGGTCTGCAAATACTGCGTGACTCTACACTACGGCTGCTGGCTCGACTACTCTCGTCTCGCTGTTCTATCTCAGTTCATCATATAATGCAGTCTATTTTGCGTGACATGGTGTGCCCCAATATCAACTGTTCTAGCTCAAGGTGAACTAGTGCTATTATTGTTGATCCTGCGGCGCGGCCTTGCGTCCCGTCACCAGTGCTGCTTTCAATTTGCAGCTGCTGGTATCGCTGCACTAACGTGTGCACTATTCTTTCACTGAAAGCTGTTGTTGCTAGTGTGCCTGCGTCCCGTGCGTATTCGACGGTATTGCTGATGGTGAGTAAGATTGCTAAGTGTCGCTCACCGCACCACTGCTTCTCTCCAGACACATTCACACATTTACGTATGCAGACATACATATATATGAATCAATTGAGATACCGTAGTCGCTCTCGTGTTACTGGCAATTCTATGGGATGCAATAGTTGTCCGCTGAATGGCACCAGTGGAAACGTACTTCTTACAAGTGTGGTAAACAGTGGGTAAAAGGAGACTGACCTAGGATAACCTCCGCCTGCCTGAGCTCACGACTTGACGAACCAGTATGTAGACGTGTGATATTACTCACATAGCGTAAGAAATATCCGTATAGAGCAGCAGGATGTGTGCACACACGTGCACACACATCTTACCACCAGCGTATGCATGATCATTCGCCTCCTCCTTGCATATCCACACCGAAGGACAGTCGAAGCGTGCAGCAATACTCACGTGCTTGGGTCCTGGGTGGTATGGACACTCACGCACGTTCCACGATCTCCATGTCGCGCAGCTGCAGTTATAAGCCTTCTCTAGCCGGACACACTAGGTTTTATTCGGGCTTCCAACCGGAGCTCCAGAAAATCGACTGAAAAATCTACAGCGTGGGCAAGCGCGTATTTGACGTCAATGCCGCAAGCTTAGGCGCGGTAAGTCATGAGGTACAGTCGCGTGTGGAAGATTGCGTATGTAGATAGTTCTTGAAACATGCGAACGTTCGCTACCACGAAGAGTAAAGTGAGACTCCGACGGCGAAAATGCTAAGGAAGCAGTAGTCCGGACAAGTATGGAGACTGGGGTGTCAAACTTGACCTAAGTGGATGAGATGAGCTTAGACGTGTGCGTTGGTGACTGAGCAAAACATGAGTGGCAGCGTGCATGTGCAAGCGTGCCGGTACAGCACACGCCTCGGAAGACAAACTTTTTTTGACGATAGAAGAGTAATGAGGCATGTTTACTCGCTGCAAAGCAGCTCTGTAACGTGTCCCTGCAGTGACTCGACGTGTGAAGACGCAACGGGAGAAGAATTGGCGGATTGTTACTCAAAACACACCACTGCTTCCGACTGTGACCAGTGTCATGCAACGTCAACTGTTACAGTAGCCCGAAGAATTACGCACAGAAAAAACTTACATTCACACGGAGAGACATCTAAACCCAGCCGCTTGCTAAACGCCACTTGCCAGAGTGAAACCACTTCCCGTATGCATATATATATATATATATATACATATATATATATATATATATAAATGTGTACGTAAAGATGACTTCTGTCACCGTGGAGCGAGCGTGCGACTTTAAGGCGAACATGTGCATGTACGTCGCAGAATCTTAATTCAGCACTATAGTTTCTGATAACGAAACTACGAGCATACGTCTACGTAAGCAAAAACCTCCTTGTGGCTTCGGGGCGCACCGCATTTATAACAGCCCTAACGTTCGTGCACGTGTTGTTTGACGTAGATCGGTCGTTGAAGAGGTAGTCGTTTGCAATGATGCTCCAACGACGCGTGTATCTTAATAATTTCGTACTCTTGTGCAATGGGCCTTCAGTCGCTGCAACCTCGTTAGCCACTGCACGCGGCACCCTGACGGCTGTCCACATCTATGTAGGGCCCCCTATTTTGAGTCGAAAACTGCACTAAACCACGCAAGTACGCAGGTCTACAAACAAGATCTCTCGGCGATTCGTACGGGGTAGAAGGGAAGATTTGTGAGCAGAACGTCTCGCTGCTCCACACGTGTTCGTGATAAGACACATTTCTGCTCTTGGTCATCTGAACGCGCCAACTTGTCCATTCACTAGTGTAAAACAGCGACACTTCCACTTGCATGTGTTTACATCTACCGATGCAGGTGCAGCGAAGCGTGTACATAGTGCAGATCATGTAAGTATATACACCTTCACATACTGTCCACTTCATTAGAGCATGTTGGGTACATATATCTGCTTGCACATTTGACCGTTACCGCTTTCCAGACATCCAGAGACTTTAATAATTAACGAACGCACGAGCACTCGGTTTGCCAGATAGTATTGCTTCACGTGTTTGATTTGTGCATCCCGGCGTGTACTTGCAGCTGTGCAAACGGTAGCTGACACTACAGCTGGTGTCATTCTCAGTCCCTTCGTTTTCGTACTTCCAGTCCGCCTCTTCATATACCGTCAACAATGAAGGGACGCGTCTCTGTCTCGGCTCACGGATATCATGTGTCTCTCGGAAGGCCGCGCGTGCTACAATTTCTTTCACAAGCTGCCAACACCTGCAGCGCGTCGCTACCCATTTTTGGTCTGTTGGGCGTCTCCATGTCGGCTATTAGGGTGAACGAGCATCTGCGGCTTAACCGTCGCTCCCGTCATTGTGTCGTGGCTCTCTCTCGTAGCAGACTGTCCCTCCGGGGAGAGTGAGGACATTACATCGATAAAAGTTAGAATCTCCTCCAATACTTCGGTTATAACGGAAAAGTACGGCGGCCTGAACATAATAGCTGCCCCCGTTGAAAGCATTAAGAGCTGCAGTGATTTCTTGTCAGATACAATCCAATCCTGAAAACTTGTTCCAAACCAGTCTTTCCGCAAACTACCCGTAGTATACACAGATTTCAGTGAGGGCCTCTGTCGTTCCTGGCGTCGACTTCGTATTTGTGTCTCAGAGAGCAACTGCCTCAGTATGGAGCGAGCTGCTAAGTAGCTAACGCTCGAAAAAGGTTCACTTCCAACTTTACCATCTTTTACTCGTACGGTGTAGGGTACTACGGAATTTCAGGCTTTTTTTATAAACGTATCTCTGACGGTGCGTCGCGTGTCAAGATTTCTACGTACTACGCTTCCGCTTTTAAAGCTGTGAGCATCCTACAATCTGTAGTGGATTGATTAAACATTGGAGTGCACTATTTACATTTCTACCTGCCTTTCCAGGCAACAATTTCAATTGCTTTGCACTGGCAACGGCGGGAAAAACTTTAATAGGTGTGGAAGTACCACAACCCCTGAGAGCGCTGCTTCGCCGCCCATACTTGTGGGCACGATTGACTTCATGAAAGTTTTCCGTTGCTGGAGTAGTCTCAACCAAGGTGGCCGAACGTCGACCTATTGGGAGGAGCTTATTCTAGAAGAAACGATAGTGGGGATCGTACCAAAAGCCGAGCACAAGTCCGTGGCTCCCCCCGCCTTATTGAAGAAGAAGTCTCTGCCACATAAAGCGTGCTAGCGCATCACTTTTCCTCATGGCTTACTCTACTGCAAACTGCCGACTGCGTCGGCAGCCTCATCGTTTCAAAGCGGGGCAGTGGTTATCCCACTACATCATTCCTGCCTTAGTAGTTCTTTCGCTACTGTCCCGCAGTGCCTTCATCGTATCGCCGGTCTATGCATCAGGGGCAAATTTGCGTAATATTGGCCAGGCCACTCGTGCTCGACTTCTTGCCTTTTTCGGGCGACTACGTCCCGGACATCAACCCTCTCGGACGTCAGAGACAGAATATCGCACGCACCAACGTCTGCATAGAAGAAGTCAATCGATGCACGACTTAATAGCAGCGGATCCGTTTGTGGCTGCGGGACGTGGGCAAGCGTCAGAAGATGAACAGGCGGTCACATCTGCACTTCACGACAGCTCTGGTAAAGAAGAAGTTGCCATAAAAGCGAAGTTTAACCTGCGTAAAGTGCATGTGCCGGAAGCAAGCCCCCTTCATGCATACATCCCGGAGAAAGAATCGCTGCTCCTTCGTTATAAGCAGGGGGGGCAGGACTACGCTTTTGCTGAGTTGCGTCATAGACGTTATCTGAGGGCAACACCACACAACCTGTGGTACACGGTTACTATTGACGGGACAAAGTACCTGCTCAGGATCCTCTGTGCCCCTTTACCGAAGAGCAGATCTAACACGGAGCAAATAATAAAAGTGATAAGTTTTGGGATGGATGCCAGTCTAGCTGTGGCGAGTCGACTGTCAAAAAGAGCCAGTATTCCTGAATTGATTGAAAAGGGAATAGGTCTACCGCTGACGTCGGGAACGCTGCTGAGCCTTCCAGTGACTTATGAGAGCGCGGGAATGATTTGTGGAAAGTCTGCCATCCTCTACCCTGCAATGCGATACACGCTTAAGGATCTTTTGAGCAAAGTACAGCTTAGCGACGAAGCTCTGTTGTACCTCACACGTGCAGTGGTGAAGTGTGTTGCAGAGATGCATTCCAAGCACATCACGCATAACGGTCTCTCCACAAGCTCATTTAGAATCGACGACAGCGGCAATGTATACGTCTTCGCTGAATACGACTACCTGTATGGAGGGTGGGACGAGGATGATGCAGAAGGAGACACTGCAATGACAACACGAATTTCTGACGATGGAACTGCTGCGTCTGCCCACATGGAAGCCGCTGCAGCTGGCCGTGGGATATTTTCTGCTCCCGAAGGTGCTGCGTCAGCAATGCAACGTGCTAATCTTTTAGATAAAACAAACTCGTTGGTCAGAGGAAGTGCGTGGGCTGTGAACCAGGCAGAATTACGACAGTTGCCGGGCACCTCCACTGATGGCACAATGGTTCACGGTAGCAGCAGCACAGGATTTGCCAGTAGCCAAGTGACTATGCGACCCAGAAAGAAATCCGCTCAACGAAGAGAGACAAGCTTTACGTCTGGTCAACACAGAGATGCATTTGACCTAGGGGATGTCCTCTACAAGATCTGGTGCGGCCTTGAGGAGAAGCGCCCCGGACAGAATACCGCTAGGTCCCGTACGCTGAGCAAGTCCCAAAAGGCGGTTTCGTTGAAAAACTGCAAGGGAAATCCTCCTACCGAGGTCAAGGTGTTGATTAGAAGACTGCAAAGTACGCGCCACTCTCAGAGTGCCCTCCCGAAGGATCTGATTGCCACATCACCATTATTTCTGCTTGATGGTCCACATGACTCGTCCACTAGTACAAGCACGTAATTCACCACCAATAACTAGCGCATCTGAATGGATGACAGGTTGCAATGAACATCTTCGACGGAGAACCGTTCGTTCAAGTGCTTGTGAGCAGTCATGCACACAGCAACATACAAGGACGAAATTTGCAAAGTTACCGCTTTCGTTGTTCTTTACTGATTCAAAATGCTAGCGTAGCATATCTCCGTTCATGCCAGCTCGGTACCTACGGTGTTCACGCTTCCGCTGCGTCTTTGCTGTTTACGTACTGTATCGCTCCGCTGTTACAAGGTGTTCAAAGCCATGTTAGACCCTAAAGATGGTAAAGCTGAATTGATTTGCTTTGTTCAGCCACCGTACATCAGAAAGCTATGCTGTGTACAACCTTGTTGTCGGTGTGCGTTGGAGGTGTAACGACATGAAACAGGGCTTTGGTGTGAGTTCGGAGGACCACCACTACACCGTAGACGTGGACGACAATACAACTTTTGTTTGACAAGCGTATCACAAAGACAAGTTCAGGGACGAAGGGGTTGTTTTTGTTTTGAGTGCAGAGATACAGACGCAGGGTGCCCAGTGGTATGTGCTCTCGAACATACACGCTGCGCGCTTCACACGACAAAGCTTAGACATTTTTTATTGATAAGGCTCTAGTTACGCGTCAGTCAAAAACGCTGGTGTATCTCACGGATCATCTGTCGAGTGATAATCGAGTACCGACGAGGTATATACTTATTTACTCTTGTGTAGGCGAGTGATTGGACCAGCCGAGGTTACTCTGTCGGAATGCATACAGGGTAATCGCGAATTTAAAGATCGAAGTACTGAAAGTTGTCAAGCGCCTCCACGCTAACTTGCAGCTTTTTTCATCATCCTGGGGTGGCCGTAGGCGACCTGAAGGTCTGCGGACAGGAGCCCGTAGGCCACCTGCAGGTTCGAGTGATGTACATTTCTTCGTGCCGGTTTCAACGTATTGATTTTTGAAGTGGCTGTAGCGTACAAGCATTTGCGTGTGGCTCAATGCGCATATTGACTACGCGGCACGGAAGTACGCGGACCACATGATGTTATTTGTTTTTTGGGAAGCTTATCTTGCGTATTTTTGAGCTAGTACGTTCTTGTTTTTGTGTGTACTGCTCCAGCTAGTGGTAGACATGGAAGGTCCAATTTGATGGTTGTTAGTACTTGAAGCGCAGGATTTTCTCACCATGCCTCCTGAGTGTGACGTCCGTACGGACGTCCAAGTCCCAGTTGCATAGCGCGTGAAAGAGAGACCACCTAACATGTAATCGTTTCGTTTCGTGCAACATGAGTTTCATTATGATCTAATAGCTGTACACGGAAGGATACCGACAATTTCCGGAAGGTTGACTAGGCAGAAAGAAAAAACTAGCACAGTGCGGGGCGAGCCGAAAAGACGCACTTGCGCTAGTACACATATGGGGCATTCACTGCGTACCACCTGCAACTTCTTCACCCAAACAATAGTAGAACAAGCAGGCGAAGATCAAAATGAATTCGAACAATATAACACACGTTTTAATGACAGCCGAGGGATGGAATATTACAAGTGTCAACCAAGGATAAGTGATATCCAGTTCAGAAACGAGCATCACGCCGCGCACGAGAGCATCTCCAACAGCATACTTGTTTTTCGTATTACTACATGTGTATAGAGCCGACGACGACCTAATCGACATTCAAGCTTCGTACGCATTTCCTTCGTTTCGAGACTTTCGCAACACTGTACTGCTTGAATGAAGAACAAATCGTGGTGCTGACTGAGTAGCGAGAACACTGCGTCCGAGTGTAGTCGGAGAGCGCGGAAGCGTACACACTCAAAAGCAGTCGCACTCAAACATGCAGATAGTACACACAATTATAAGTCTTCTTTTGCAGAATAAACAAGCGCGCATACACCACCGATTTGCGTAAGCTGGTTGCTCAATACCGTGTGCAAAACTAAGTTCCATTCCAGCGAATGTGCAAGATGGCGCAACTACGACAATTGAGGTGGACTGCGTGCTTTATCCGGGGCGACACACGGAACGGTTGCATCAAGTGAGACTAGTCAGAGGCACTCTGCGTTACTGCTCCACACTAGAATTACGTCTCGAAGTAGTGTACTCTTCTCACGAAGCCTCGAGGTGATGCACGTATACAATGAGCTTTCTTTATTCCTGCTGCTTCTTCGCTGCTCCCTTTTTTCTTTATAGTCTTCCTTTGGTTGTGAGACTGCTCCTGCTTTATGTAGAGATGCTGCTGCTGCTGCTGCTGCTTGAACTGCTATTTAGAGCCGTCATCTCCACGACTCTTTTCTTAACGCTAGCAGCCATCCTTGTTCTTCCTGCTCGCGTACACATGCAGCATTGAGCTACCGTATGAGCCAAGAAGTAGACTACGCTCGCTCATGCTCCTCTTTTAGTCAGTTTTTCCTCTCACTAACGCTCTCGCGCACCGGGAGGTAGCTTTCGGCAGCTTATATCGAGGTGCTAGCGTGCCGAGTAAGTATGAGAAAACTAGTGCACTCTGCAGCATAGGTACAGTCTGCATCTTTAGTTAGTTAGGTAGTTAGTAGTTAGTGATTAGTTCACTATGGAGAAAAAGATGGCGTGCATACAACAGCGTCATAGTTGGTGTGACTGTCGAGCAATGAGCATCACGGTGCCCGGAAGTCTGCGGGTTCGGTCAAGTGGAGGATACTTTGTGTAGCCTCAGCTCAGGCAGAGCACCTGAAGCGTGGTGCATTCTAACGTCTTTCAGCCCGGGTCTGGCGCATCCAATTGCTGTATCAAACGAGTTTGGCCGAAGCTCGGCGTGCGTATGCCATCTCTCACCTGCTCCAGGCTGTAATTTTTTGCTAAAGCTATTACGACCTCGTTCATGATGTCACTACAGGCGCTTTCTCGCCTCCCGTCTCACCCGCCGTATGTGGTCGCGGGACATGCCGTGGTCATGTCGAGCTGTCGTAAACTGAAGCGGGAACAGGTTCACATTTGCTTTAACAAAGTTAATGCCTTGTGACACAGCTGCTCGCTGGAAAAACTGTAGTCATGTACGCGTGAGCGCGCAGAGGAAGAATGCGAATAAGGACTACTACGGCTCGTTCAGGTATCTAGTTGCTGGCTGTGCATGGCTGAATTACACCAGGAATCTACTATCTAACCTTGGTTAATTTGACTTCATGCGCCAAGATTTGTGTCCCCACCGCACCTGAGCCCTTAATGAGTTTACGCGACAGTTTCACGGAAAGTGTACTGTTGGGCGGATTTAATGCTTTTTGTCGAGTGTGGCTAATAATGTCGAGGGCGGCGTCAACGGTGAACAGGCAGAGTAAGCAGACGGAATGCGGAAGCACGGCTGAACTCTCCAGAAGCATAGACCCCTCCTGTAAACCCAGGGACGATGCTAAGCTGAGGGCAAAACGACACGTGCGTAAGACTTTCATGAGGGACGCAGAGTTATCTTTCTTTCATATATATATATATATATATATATATATATATATATATATGTCACGTGCGTAGGACTTTTGGGGGGGACGCAGAAAAATCTTTCTTTGATAGTGTACGTGACGAATGTGCTTGCCTTTTACTGGACAAGCATGATGGCGCAGAAGACTGTCGTCAGTATCTGCGCGTCCGTGCCCTTTCGAGAAGTCGCCTCGCCCAAGCATTTCCCAGGTACTCAGTGCCGAAATGTGGTGGTCAACGCGTAACAAATGACTCCGCCCGCAGATCGACACGACGACACAAATGGTCCACGGAGCATAGGAAGACGACGCCCTCAGATACGGCTGTTTATCTTTCTTTCTGCATACAACCCCCAGCCGCCAATTTCGCCGCCAGACCGATTATATAGTTCGGGCTCTAAACATTGCCTGTTCTCTGCATTTTATCAAGGGCTGCCGCGAGCACAGCGACCTTTGCGAGTGAAGTTCTTTTGTTCTTCTGCAGCACCATGCCTTACTGATACGGTGGAAGCCGTATTTACGTAAGTAAGCTGTAGGTCTAGATCCAGATATCTAGGCCCATACACGTCTGTGCATCAAAACAGATTTGTAGTTGAGTGCAAAGGATATGAGACTGAGTACCTAATAAGCAACTGACGACTTCAATGTCTTGGCTACTCCGAAACTGCATTGAAAGTAGTTGCTTTTGGAACTCTTACAAAAAACCAGGTCTTCTCTCTGCTGGTACACGCGTTCGCCACATGCCCTAAGCGTTACGCATGCGCTGGCGTAATGATGGCGCACCCCCAAAAAAAAATCTAATGTGGACGTCAGTTTATTGGAGAAGGTTATCTTGAGAAAAACCCGTCACGTGCCCGCGGAATATCCGCTCCGAGACTTACTGGTAGGCACCGTGTACAGTGGAAGTCCTGTGTTTCACGAGTTCTTCCATGGAAAGCGCGAGACGTCTTCCTTTAAGCAGCGTTGGGATATGGTAGTGTTCTGGCCTGAAATGCTGAATTTGCTCCAAACTCAAATAAGGTACCGTGACTACCAATTTTCATTCTATTGCGCAGCGTATTGACGGTAGACCACTAACTATGTGGGCTCCAACTTCTTGAGCTCCCAGAAAACTCTTCGCAGCTATGCTGCGCTGGCCGAACAGCCTGTACACGAATTCCGTGCGTAACTGGCACTGTGAAATCTCTAACAGCAGGTGCACTATGCAGTTCGCTGGCCATTGTGCAACTTGTAGAAAGTTTGTTGTTAAAGTAATCATAATGCTCTGGATTCACTGCCAGGAGAGCAAAGACAACGGAAGCGTGATGATCAGAACGAAGGACAAGAGACATACCTCTTTCAAAACAGCGATTGTGTTCGAATTGGATTGCTGCTGACACTTGTTCGCTGGTAAATCGGTGAGGCGCTATTACGCACCGTGTCGGCATGCAGGAAGTACAGAAGATCCTCGTCAAGGTGTCGCATGTGGGTGATCTGTACCTTGAATCGTTTTCTCTGATGCGTTTCACGGGGATGCGTACGTAAACGTGTATTACAGCGTGACATGTTCCTGCTGGGGTTGAGAAATGTGCGCCAGGCCATGTGCCGTTAAGTATTGCTGAGATTGAACATTCACATCTGCCGCTATCTGAAAACCTGACAGGAAACAATGTGTCACCACGGAAGTCACTAAGACTGCTAAGTACGCAGACGCTTTCGGCAAGCGCTGCCCGCTATGTCATTGGCCCGAAGCCAATCAGCCCGTACAATGAAAACTTTAACGAGGTGATAGCTAATACAAATCATCATGCACCATGGCCAACCGTTCATCACACACTCCGCCCATATAGCGTACTCACAACATTCAGACACCGCCCGTATTGCTACTGTGAATGGACGAAAAGTGACGGGTGGCGTCCAGCCAAGAGAGCGCTCAAAGGGAAGCGGTTGGCTCCAGGGGTGCTTCGTTTCTGAGAGCGCACGCTTGCACATATGAGCACAGGGGTGTAAGCATTTAATCTAAACCCCTTCATGTACGAAAAATAGCCCGTCAAGCAAGTTGTGACCCAGGGAAAGGTTACAGACCGTCTGTACATTTTTTCAGTCATTACCCGCGGAGGTACACTTGTATTTTGCCGCCACCGCTGCGGCTGCCACTACAAGCGGCTGCTCCCCACAGCGTCTGTCCCACAAGGGTGTGCGTCCTCGTTCCCTTTCTACAGACATGTATGGACGTCAGTGCACTGACGTATAAGACCATCGTCGGGGGGCTTTAAGCAAAACTTTAGCTTTTGCAGTCCGCTAGTTCCACCGCCAACAAAGTGAGACGCCTCAGCGGTGCTACACTCACTGCAAGCTTGACGATTCTTCAGAGGGGGACGCCTTTTTTAAGTCCCATGTAGTGCTTGAAATGGTACAATCCATATTTGAGTGCCTCCCTTGAAACCCGGCTCTCCTTTTTATGAAGTCAGGCTAAATGCACACCCGCCACAAGTTGCCGTAGTCATGATGTCGCTCGTATTTAAGTAGCATTTTCCATGTTCGGGTTTCTAAAAAGACGAAGTGCCTGCAAGTTACGCGTCCCTTAATAAAACATTATACTCTGCATTGTCGCTCCTTCAAAACTAACTCAAAATATGATGAAGATGACTATGAGAAGCGACACAAGTTAAGCTCGTTATTTAGCAGCTGCCTGCGTGTTTGGTGTGCTTGGTGTAGACTGCAACAACTCGTACGTCATCCCGTCAGTTGCCTCGATTAATTGTTCTGAAATACTGTGTCAGTACAAGCGGTTTAATGAGAGGTCCTTTCCCCCAGTTTAACAGGAGAATATCTCGCACTGGCGAGGCTCCGTCAGTTGCTACGCCGCAGCCGTATATACGTGTACTGCACGTCTGAACGAACCTCGACTTTTGCCGTGATCAGGCTTATGGGCAGGCGTAGATTGCCACAGTGACAATTGCGCAGAAGCTGCTCAGGCCGCTCCAACTTTAAATTCTGTGTCATCAGGAACGTTGTTGACAAGTCTCTTAGGCGCAGTTTTTGACATGTAGGTGCTTTCTCCAACCGAAGAAACAGTCGCTCTGGAATTACCTGTACTTTGCATTCTCCGGACGGCAGTGTTTCGAGACGCGCAACTACCCATTAGAAGGCAAGCTGTGCCTCTAGCATCTTGCGGATACGATGTATTTAAGCAGCTATATGGACATGCCACATTCGTTTGAGTGTGCGGGGGCCTGCTGCTCACGCTTTGCAGGTTTTCGATGCTGACAGGATCTCCAAAGGAATAGCAATATGGGAAATGCCCCAGTTCTTCTGCAGGCCTTGCCGTCGTCTATCTCCAAGTGCAGGGGCGTGAGGCCCTGTAAAAAACGAAGACCCGTGCTTCTCACAAGACAAGGCACGCAAACGGTGGAAACAAGCATCACTCGCCACAATCCGGATTAAAGTTACATGAGAAGTTTATTCCTTTCGAACCTCTAGGGAGGTACATATCAACTGTCCACATATAGTTCCACACAGATTTCCGTGTAACCTGCGCGTAGGGCCAGCCCACACAACCACATTTCTGTTGCGCGCCCGGTGTGTGAGGTTTCACTGTCTCATGGGGCATTGGAGATGTGGCATATTTCAGTACACGGTGATATGCCTACTTGCAACTGGAGATACTCATAAGTACATTCGCACTCTTTCATTATACATATATATCATGTGCCAGCATTTGCGTTCGGTAGCCCCTTCAGTAAGTAGCTGCCCGTTCTGTTGTTGCCCTTATGTGCTGCATGCGTACCAGACGGTGCAACAGCGGCTTGCTCCCTGTCTCTCAAACATACACTCTGTCCACTTCCAGAGAACAGCACGGATATTCATCCTCACTGCAATGTTCCATATGCGCGACACGTTGAAAGCTGTTTCTACCTGTGTTGCCACTCAACACACAACAGGCTGGCTTAATGGCACCCGCCTTTTTATATCCTGGGGAAGGGTCATGTCCCCCCGCAGCTGCTACCCGCTGCTATGCGCGCTGCTCTCTCTATATCTCGGTTTCACATTAGACACTTTAGTTCACGCAATCTTTTTGGGTTTTTGAGCATGCGTGCATATAGCCGCTTATTGCACGGTGACACTGTGCAGATCTGCGCACAATGGACTGCGTGTGTGGTTCCATTCAACCAGGCGTATACTGTTGCTGAAAAGTATTGAGCATCACAATACTATCAATTGAGGCTTTTCACCCTACGTTCCTCCTACAGCCCACATCTGTTTTTGTAGGTTTCTTTGAAGAGCCGTTCTCTTTCCAACGTAGATGCGTTCCTTTGGGGTTGTCGTACTGAGCCTCAGCCGTGTTAATTTACTCGTAATGCTGCGGTGCCTCTCGCCTAGACCGTGCAGCTCTGTTTTTGTGGATTAGATATGCCGTCCGAAGCGCTAGTGTTGTTGCTAGGCTTTCTCCGTACATGTTAGCACAGTTATCGTATTAGTATCAGCAGCTGTGAGCGTGGATGCTCCTCTTGCGTGAAACTCGGGTCAGGTTTGGAAACACGTGTTCTACAGCAACATTTTCTGTGGATGTGGCTTTTTTTGTGCTTGCTTTTCATCTGTTTTCGTATCAATCGACGTTCAATATTGATCGAATACCCCCTCGACGACCGCGTCTTCGCATGACACGCTAGGGTATTACACCCCGGCACCCCTGAAACTTAATGCCTACGTGCTTCTGCGTGTGAAACACAAAGACGCTGAGTACAACCTCCTAAGTCAGCTGACGGAAAATCCCAATCTATTTATGCTGCGGGGACAAAGCTTCTCACCTTTGAAACAAGCCTCCGAATACGCATCGAATCCCGGCTAGTAGCGAGCCACTGTATTTTCTTTCCACGTGGCTGTTTCAAGTCATTCGCTCCGTGGCATTATTTAATGATTGCGGGCGAGCGCATGATCAATAAAGAGCGGTATTTTTTTTAACGGCTTCGCGACGGGAAAAGTCCTTGCAGAATTCCACCGAGAGACAAACTCAACATAGGTACAAAATCAAGCGGAATATTACGGCTGCCGCTGCTTGCGTATGTTGTTGTAGACGCATTTTTTGCGAGGTGGTACTTCAAATTTAAAGGCACACGCTGACGACTTCATTTTTTTCCTGAAAAAGCAGCCTGAACACATCCTGAGCTACACGAAAGAAACCCGCACGCCATCTTGTATCGCGACATGCCAGAGAGCCGCGTAATGTTAAAGTATCGTGCTATGCCTCTCATACACCGGAGGCATTGGGAGTGTGGTGCACAAAACTTGGAGACGTCCTCTGCGTATATCAACGTCGTTTTCGCTATTGTACTGCGCAAGAGCTTATGCGCGTCCTCTACGTGGGCGGTTGCAGGCTAAGGTCGCAATTCACACTTTTGAAACGCAGTTTCTCTGCTCAGAGTACTGTTGGGCTGAATTAGAATATGTTTGCGGACGTCGGTTTATTCTGGTGGAATGTAACCTGTGTTAGATGTGATCAGCATCTCTCATTCCTTTGGCCAGTCCGACGGAGATGCGGCTCTGCAGAGTTTCTCTCTTGCAGAAATCCGTTAAATTTGCATCTGTGAATCCTCAACGGAAGATGGTACTTCAGCTTGTATCCGACATAGACTCCGTAGATGACCACGTATTCTCTTTCTTGCAGCCTACTAATGTCACGTTTGGTAGAAGAGATAGATATCAGTGCTTATATTTCTGTTCATGGAGAGTTATCGCTCTGCGAGACGGGCAAGTGTACGTTCTAACGCGCAGGAGGCGATTTATAAGAGCGAAACCGGTAAATATCAGCGGTTAGTTGAAAGGGGCAGAGGAATGTAGAGCCGATTAATTGCAGGCAATGGGTTGACTTTTCGTCCTTTGAAAAATTAAAGCGCCCCCTATTTCACAGTGGCATCGTGGAAGACAGGTCCAGCTCATTCCCTCAGCAGCTGCAGCAATATGTGATAAAAGAGAGACAAATAGAATTCTTCGACAAGGCCATGGGGAAGCGTCTCGCCAAAGGAAGGTCTCAAGGCGGTGAAACTCAAAAGTGAGACTTTTTCTTATTTTCACGCCCTTTTTTTACAGCGCTGCTACAGTTGCTCTTGCAACACTTCTTTCAGTTCAAGGAAGAGCAACACAGTTTGTAGGACACGTGGAAAAAGGTTTCCCTCCCCATCTATCCACTGCTGCCAGATTATCTCTTCACTAATCTCCGTCGCCTGACTGATACAGAGTCTTGCGGTATACCGTTGTGGTTGCTTGAGTCTACAGTGCAGGGAGGGCATTTTGAAGTTAGTGACGGTAGAAACTCAGTCCCAGTGCGGCGGTGTCTGCAGCGCCTAGGAAAATCCGTAGAAGACATTGGTATTGCCTTTCCTTGCAGAAGTAAGAACAAGACATGATCATCGCGTCTGGAAACAAGCATATTTGCGAATCTCGGGGAAGTCGAGGATACCACCAGAGCATTCGAGTGGCTTTTTGGAGCTGGAAGAGTGAAAAAGCTTGCTCAGGAACAGGGAAAACACAAACGAACAGGTCTTTTACACGTAAAAGGTATTGTCAGTTCGTTTTAAACTACGCGATGCTCCGAGCCTGGTGCTGTCCGCACGACAGCAGCGTACACTGTCTTTTCGTCAAGAGATAAACGAGAGGTCACGAATGTGTTGCTGTCTGCGAAAGAGGGAATAGCCATGCAGCGGACAGTGGTGGCACGGCCTGAGACACTTGCAAGTAATTGGCAGAGTGGGTCAACATTCGAAAATAATAAGTGGATGTTAAAAAGAGCAATCACCTATTGCGAGACGCCGCTGTGCAGTATCTGCTTTGTCGAGACCGTGAGCAAAAGAAGCACACGAGGCAACGTGCCACAAGCAAGGCGAAGCCACAGCAGCACCAAGAGCAAGTCAGAGAACTGCGGCAACTCCAGCTGCAGCAAGTTCTGCGACAGCAGCAGGCGAGACAGCAAACTCACCAAAGGCGATAGCAGTGGAGAGCGACAGCAGCAGCATTGACAACTGCAACACTCTCTGCCCCTGTCCCTGGTCCAGTACCTACTTCTTAAGAGAGGAAGAGAGAGAGAGAGGGGAAACGGTCCTGCAGCGGTTCCGCAAGACATCACATCTGTAATCTTCATGATTACAAGCAGCAACGGCAGCCACAGGCGTCCGAATGTGTATGCCGCAGCTATTGTTTCACGCGCACTGGGGCCGTATCAGGATGGATAACAGCACAGTCAGCTACGGAAAGACAAGCGTTAGTGGCGGCGGCAGCAGCCGCAGGTCTATTGATTCGGCACCGTTACCTGTCAGCAATTTTTGTAAGATAGCTGTTGGTATGTGCAGACGGGCTCGGTGGACTAACTTTTCTGCGGCACGTTCGGGGGGGATGCGTTGGCGGAATGCGCTTCATCGCTTTGTGCTGCAGCCCCGATGGGTTTATATCAACAGGACTTCTGTTACTGCCCCTGCAACCACCGCCTATGTCCAGGGTCACCAATTAAACAGTCGTTGCCTCTGCTCGGGCGTCAATGAAGCAATCGAACGCAGCAGGGGCAGCACCACGTACGACAGCAGCGTTATGATTCGTAGTGCCTGTTCCCGCAGAGATGGATACGCCTGTAGCTGGAGGGGTTTTCAGAAGGGCTGTGGCAGCAGCATCAGCAGTGAACCGTTCATGCGTATCATAACTGCCAGCGGTAGTTACAGAAACAGCGGCCGTATCAACAGCAGAGGTCTGAGCAGCAGTGCGTTCCAAAGTAGGACTAGTTCAACCAACAGGTCAAGGAGGAGCGTCATCTCAAGCAACTTTGCGCCCCTCTCTGCAGGAAACTATCATTCCGCAAGCTATAAAAAGCTGGGATGCGCGGGCTTGACACTGCGATTTGTATACAATAGCATCAGCGACCGCTGGTGTGTAGTTCAAAAACCACCAGGCTGGAGCGTATATGCTCATCCCTCACGGCCGTCAGTCGCGTCAGTACTTCAGCCGCTGCTGGATGCTTCCATTGCTTCTCGAGGCTGCAACCTTATTGCAGGAGGACTCAAAGAGATCTCTTTTGGTCTACCTGGAGCGGCTCAGAGGTCCCAGTATGAGCGGCCGCGAAGGGACTCATGTGGGAGGCCGCTGCTCCCGCGAGGCATGCTACGAGAAATGGAGCTGGAGACTGCGGCTCAAGATGAAATGCGGGGTCTTTTTTTCCCTTTCCAGTTGGATGCCGACGCTCAAGGACTTATTCTCGTTGCCACCGATGCCCAGATGAATGCTTTGCTCTGTGAGGGATAGCGCGCTTCTGTCCTGTGCACACAGCCCAGAACGATATGCGTTAGTGTTCGCGTCTTGTATACGTGAAATTCAATGGCAGACTTACATACACGAACAAGAGAGGATTTAACACCAGAAGGAGAGGAAAAAGTAGAATGACTGTCGAGGTGTTATTCAGTTGTCTTTCTAACAACTGCACCTCACCGTACAAATTGTACAGCATACTCTTCCGGATGACGTGTTATACTTGAAATATCTGCGGTGTAACTGCTTCACGATGAACCCGTTGTATTAGTGTGTCCCTCGTGCGAAGGCGAAGCGTGCTGAACTCTTCTCTGAAGACACAAAGCGTTACGTGAGTTCAAGCGTGCGTCGAGGCTTCCAGCGCTTGGTGGAAACGGTCAATTTGGTGCAGTCTTCGCGGATACGAAGAGCTACGGGCATGGTGATACTAAAGCGATTCAACTGACATCTGTTTTCTGCAGTTGCTGGCGCAATATCTGCATCTTTTTTGTCTTGTCATAATGCAGCCTATGAGAGAGAGAGGTATTGCTCACTTCCGCAGTCCAGAGGCAGCTAGAATTCTGCACTCTGATAAGACATGTGCTTCCATTTAATAGGTCTTCTTAAAGATGAAAAAAACAATCCCCTTTACATCCAAGATACAAGCATAGACTTTGGGCATTCGCTTCTGTTCGTGTGGCTACTAACCTCTAGCGTGTGCTGCTGCTGCTGCTTAATGGTAGCCATCGGTTTCTAGGGCCACGCTTGCTTGAGAGCCTTTCTGCGAGATGGTTTTATGTTTGGGTGACATTGTTTGCAGTACTCTGCTGGGTTGTGCTACCTGTTCTGAAGGTCACTTACTGAATGGAAACTTCTGGATACGACGCGAGTTCCGGGTGTTGAGTGATGTCTCCCGGCTACTTGCGTGTCGAAATGCGCCTGGTGGTGCTGGCAGCCTTACACACAGCAACGTCAGCAAACAGAGAGAGGTCTTGACCTCCTGGAGCAATACTAAAAGCAACAATAACAGTATCTGTAGTAGCGCTGTCACTGCTATAGACAAAAACGAACTGGTCTACAGCATCCGTGCAAGAGGGCGTCAACAGAAGAAGAAAGTCCCTTCCACACTGACGGCTTTGCCTTTCTTCGCTAGCGCAACGCACTGGGGCTGGTCTCCTTTCCAGCGTCTACGAATGGCTGATGTTGATCTGCAGACACCACGTGGACGTGAAGCCACAAGCAGACTGACGGCAAGATGCAGAAGAGATCATTTGCGACGTGTCCCAGCGACTCGGGGCAGAGAAAGTGACCACTCATGCGTACAAGGGAAGGAGAGTTATAGTTATTCTGAGGGATTCGAAATCATGTTGAGGCGCGTAATAGACGTGAAAGCAGAGAACAACCACAGCGTTAGGAACACCGTCGGAGAGGACATTCAAGAGAACCAGGAAAATGACAATTTTCAATTGTACAGGAGAGGTAAGACTGCGCCAAGACGTAGTGTTCCTGGGACAACAGACACCCGTGAGAACGTCGAGACTGAGAAATGCGACGCGCCTGTCAGAATCGAAATTGAAACAGACTCGCAGACCACGAAGGGTTGCAACTTTGGCGATGCAACAGCGTCCCATCAGCTGCCCGCATTCACAGGGCAGGAAGCACACGGTTCGCGTGGGAGACGTGACCTTCCTAAGGAATTGACAGAGGAGGCTGCTGACGAAATAGGCTGGTCAGACTGCTTCCCTGCTACCCACAAGTGTCTACAGCTTTACGACTTTCTCCGTGAAGAGCTGCTTGCGGCAGGGAAACTGGTGTCCTCAATTTCTCAACGACACGCTGCGCTGCGGTCTTCAATGCCGCTCACCGATCCTGTTGCACCATCGTCGACACCCTCACAACCTCCTTCACGGTCCGATAGCCAGAACAAGAGGTCAGTATTTTTCAGCTGCAGGTTTGCGCTTACTATACAAAAGCCCAAGTGAAGCGTATTTGAGTGATTCTGAAGGATGGATTATGGGGACCAACTAACGGGTATCGCCTGTAACTATGTCGAGTGGGAACTGCACTTTTTCTCTGAGTTGGTTAGATCCTCCAGAAGCTGCAATAAACGGAGAAAATACTAACACAGGACGCTGACATAGAGACCTGAAACCGTGTCACAGCCTTCGTGATCGTGTATGGCTGCGCGCACTCTTTCAACAAGTGGACACGGCACAGCTCGTTCGTGCACTTCCGGTCCGTTCCGTATTATGTTCGTGCGTTGCCGTCTTAACGGTCTGTCCTGGACACACGGTAGGATGACGCACTTGTGGTGCTGTCCGAAACTGCAATAGATCTCTGGGTGCGGAGCCTTCAGCTTTGACATTTTTACCGTGTGCTCGCTGAAAGAAAAGACGTTTTTGGGACGACGCTGTTGATCTCGCAGAAAACTTTTCCAAGTCATTTTTAAAAGTTCGTCGGCTTTTACTGCTGCTCTGGGTACTGATTTTCTTTTGCTGTATCCCAGATACTGTTTTTTGGCAAGAACAGACGCGTGGGAGGAGTCAAATTTGTCAAATGAGTACTTTTTTCGAGCTGCGGAAGCGTCGTGCCTTTCCGGGGGAAAATCAGACAAACAAGTACAAGCGTTAAGTAGACGAGCGCTGCTGCAGCTATTGGATGGGTCTTTTCTCACTGCATCGCTTGCCGGATATTTCTGCAGAGTAAGCATGCCACGCACGGAGAGCGAAATATTACAGCCCACGTACTGAACGTAGTTTCACCGCAGTTAACATTTTGAGGTAGATTGCTGCGTAGATGGTATCTACTGTCTTGATGTCTCCTCGAGTGTGTGGGCCAGCTGTGCTTTATAGCGTAGCCCACATTATTGCCGGAAGCCCTTCGACCTCGCATATATTCAGCTGATCCGTGAATCTATATCTGAATCCCCACGAACACAGTGATTCGTGTTCAAGGCGGGAGGAGAATATCCGATGGGCAGAGATTCAAGGATGACACCGATATGTCTCCTGCTTGTCAAACGAGCCGGATACAAGACCCTCTAAGGTTTGTTACTCAATGAGGCAGCGCGAAGAGCTCCAGCTACGTGTTAGTTGGCGCACGCACGACACTGTGCCAGCATCCGTGTGCAGCCGTGCTTTTGCGCTTGACGTACCAGATATTTTTTGCAACTCTTTTTTCGATAGCCCAAGTATAGTAGTGCTTACCTATATGTACGCGTGTCTAGAAATTCACAAATCAAAGGAACGGCCAGAGATCAACGAAGGGCAACGTGCGCGGCAGCGTACGTGCTACGACATACACTTCCGTGGGCGTTTCGCCCGCAGGAAAGCGTCAAGCTTATCGTACGTCTCCGAATTCTGATTCTACAAGTTCCAGTTCTGGTCCAGTTCAAGGTTCTAGTTCTAGCACGAGACTCAATTGGTGTGGCAAATCATCCCTGTTACCTGTGGCAGTACTTTCTCGGTAGGCACGAAACTCATAAGCTGATTAAGCTTGTGGTTACTGCAATTTTCACTGCCGTCGGGAACTGAGGAAGTACAATAAACTACAAATATTGACTCATTGTTAACATAAACAGGAAATGCATGTACAAGAAAAGTTGTAATAGCGGCGTTTGAGTGCACGAAACGTTGTAAGGGAAGGGTATTTGCCCACTGGAAAGAGTGCTTTACAGTGGATTCGTGCGTTGGCTCGTATAGCGGTTGGCTTGCTGTACACAGGACGCCTATACACGACAGCATGAAATGTGCACACGGCATGCCCCCCTCGGTGAAATCGCGACCCCAGACAATGCAGTATAGTTTTAGAGTTCGAGCTTGAGTGTGTGCTAGGGCCTTACATGTGATGAGCACGCAGGTGAGTTGCAGGTTTTTACAGACAGCGGGTGTGTGTGTTAGGGAATGTCCACACTTACGCATGCGTAAAATAAGCTCGGGCCGTTCCTCTTCCCCGTCTGAACACCGGCTTGCGTGCAGAATGTACTGGGTCAATCGATATGTCGCGGGTCTGCCCCGACTACGCATCCCTTACACCTAGACAGCTTCACGCAACAGAGAACTGCACGCTGGGCCGAAGAACAAGCACTAGGCGCAGCCGCTGGACAACAACTGGGAACAGCTTTAGTTTGTCCAACAGAAAGAGGGACCAAGGAACTAAGGCGATGTCACCAGGATCAAAAAATGTTGGCCTGCACAAACTTTGTTTTGATGTCCACACATCGCCGACGCTTGACCCACGGTGTTGTTCGGACTCTTGGATTATACCGAGTCTCCTTGCAGGCCGGCGCGCAGAGGACACACCAGATACGCGTAATTGCTGTGTGTGTGTGTGTATGTAGCAGACAGGAAAAGAAAATTTTAGACCAGGTGTGCATACAGCGTGTGTTCACAGGCGTACACGTTCCTTGCAGGCCGGAGCGCAGAGGACACACCGGATACGCATAGGTGCTGCTGTATATGTGTGTTCGTAGCAGACGTGGAAAGAGAATTTTGAACCCAGTTTACATGTAGCGTGGTCACAGGCGTACACGCTCATGCGCACCCTCGCACGTAATCGTTTCGATGAAAGACAAATAAACCTGCGCCTACAGACTCTTATGTCCAGGAGGTGAAGATACGTAGAGAAAGACACTCAAGCGCATGTCTACATCTTCATATATCCGCATCTTTACCGTGCACATACTTGCTACGTTACACTGTGTACGTTGGGCTTAAGTAGGCGTTCCACATATTTCCTCGCCCTCTACCACACGGTAGCCTTGACATTTTTGTGCCTTCACGAGAGAGAAAAAAACATGTGTCCGGACATCAAATTGCCATCCAAGCTGAAAGGAAATCCACCTGAATTCTATCTCTCGTGATTGCGTATCGCACACACGGTTGCAATGATCTCGCTGAGACGACGACATCAATTGCAGTTTTTCTGTCTCACGAAAAAGACAACGTCCGCACATGGGACGTGACAGAGGACGTAACACGCTGCGTCTGAAAGCAAGTCGAAATCTCTACGGTTCTTATTCTGGAAATCGCATCGCTTGACTGAATAGTAAGAATGTCAGCGTTGCTCAAATGGAGCCGTGTGACTGCGAACGCTTCCCTGATCGCGTACCCTGTTGACGCAGGAATTCTTTAGGAGAATTTACGGTTCCAGGCCCTTTTTTCACTTTGTCTCATACACAAGTACATAAATTCCCCCCCTGCTTTCTACATCGTGCGTACACACGTACAGCAAGCAGGCCTATGTATAACGGTGGGGCCTCTGCAGGTACAGGTAAATATTTTCCAAAATTTGCAGTAACGCATGAGTTGTGGAGAAGCACAGTTGCCACTGGGCGTCATCCTGTGTGTAGCGCTGATTGCTTGTGCCTCTAACGCATACGATCCACACATGCAGTATGGATCCGGCGCTTGGAACCAGTCCACTGGCGCGTGCTGGATCACTCACCCCGAATCATCGAATAAAAAGGGACTCCGCCCTCTTTCTACGCTGAGTTTTGTGTTACCGTCCTCAGGTTCATTTCAGCGAAGCCGGCGCACCGTTGGCGAACGACACATTGTACAACCCCAGATGTAATGCCTCTCTTAGCCAAAGAGTGATTATTCCTTATGCACTCGACTCGCTGGCGGAGGATGAGAGTTTGCGAAAGGGAGACCCATTTTCTGCTGATGCTGGAGACGGCCTCCTAATAGATGACTTGTCTCCTGGCATTCAGAGCGAATCGCAACTGCCAGGTCACTCGAGTCCCAAAAATGAAGACATCAATACCGAGCTGCGAGTGTATAAGAACGACAACACACAAATGCATCTTGCTGGTTTTCAAAGCGCGTCAGACAATGTACAGGACGCTGGGCCATGTCCAGACGTTACACAACACAGTAGACGTCAGAGTCAAAATGCACGTGACGGCGACCCCAATGAATGTTTTTCAGTACCGGTAGAGCTTTCTTCTTTAGAGAAGCGTTTGACAACAACGGGTGATAGTATCTATCCTCTCGATGAATCGAGCGGTTCTGACTATGCACGCAGTGGAATTGCGTGGAACATTGATAGTTGGATGGCAGCATTTACCATTGATTCTCCAGATATATTTGAGGAAGTCGAAGGAAAAAAGTGGAACAAGATGATTGGTCGCATTGGTCGGTGGGCATCCTGTACGGTTGGCGGTGTCACAGACGGCTCTCGCACGGACCCCCATGAAATTGACAGGCTCGTTCCAGCTACTGCTGCAACGATGGAAAGTTCTGCGAGTATTCCCGGATCATCGCCAGAAGATGAGTCTTCCAGTGGCGTCTCAGTGTATCCAGGCATTGCCCTCACAGAGGGGGCAGTCACTGGCGAAGACACCGTGTCAGCAGCATTAAATCAATGCAGCAAAGCAGAGAGGGATGATGCACAGGTCAATGTAGTAAGTTCGTGCTCAGGGAGGCACTCTTCAGCAACGAGTAAGCGGCGGATGACCAGAAGAGGGGTTACAAGAGAAAACAGGATTGAGGAGGACGGAAGAGCGTTGTTTGTGGCAGGGAGCGAATGGAAGCAAGATAGCTCGTGGAACGGAAGTGGGCGTGTATGCGACAGTCTTGGGCTTCAGCTGTTTCGACTTGTCATGCCAGATCCTCTGCATTTGGACGCTGCCACCCAGGTTGTTGTCGAGATTGGGCCGCCTCCTGAGTGGGGTGGCATTTCAGACTGATTGCAGCGGCCAGGAGTGCTTTTCGGATCCGGCGCAACCAACGGTTGTGGTAGCAACATTTCAGAAACCAGGAACAAGGAAAAAGATATTCACGGCGGTAAAGCCGGTTTGCCCGAGTTTTGAGTGTTCCCATGAGGAGGCTGCAATGTTTCTCTTACACTGAAAAAGTCACCTGTATGCATTTATGCGTTGTCGCGTTGATGAGACTGCACTCCAAACCACAATGGATAGCAGTTTTTACTTCTGCCTTGTGGTGTAACTGCTGTGTGAGACGCTTTTTACGACATATGAGAGGCAGTGTTGCTTGCACGTATATACGTATATATATATATATATATATATATATATATATATATATATTTACTCAATATACTTTGAAAACATACCAAGCCATAGATTTCATGAGTCGTTGAGGTCATCAATGTGAGAGCATGCACAGTACGTTTAGGGTTTTTGCAACCAACTCAGTGTAACACCATCTGCCAGGTGGTACGCGAAAATGCATATTTTAGTGTGTGTTTCATATCAACCTAAAATCGTGTACTTTATGTATTGGACATGAACACTCCAGCTGCCTCTAATAGACGTGAGTCGCTCACATTTGAAGTGTCCCAGAGTTGACGCGGCAGTCGCGACTCGGACGCTGAGGTCCGCTTTTTGCCCCTGTGTTTCTTTGAGCCTCCTACTCCTAAAGGTACTGCAAAATTGGTATTTCGTGCGCTAGCGACTATCTCCTGCCATCGGTCGCTGCGGGCGTGTCGCGTGAGTGCTCGAATAGGTTCGAGGGCGAAGGGAGAACCGACGCCTACTCACGTGCACTGAAAGAGAATATTAAATTTTTTGACTCTTTCCAGATGATCTCTGTAATTTGGTGGACGTATTTTGGAATACATGTAAATCTCAGGTTTAGTCAGATTCCATGGCGTGAAAACGCATGTCTCGACGGATGTTAGCCCGCAGGCTCACATCTTCACAGTGAAGGATTGGAGACGTTTGTTCACTCGTTCCTTGAAAAAGTGCCGCACGTGACACCGAAAACTTTCATCTTCTGTAGTGGGCACGTATACATTCGGCAGAGAACGGGCGTGGTTCGCGACTAACAGACTTCTTTTCCTGCCAGCGCACGATATCTCTTCACTCAACACGTACACGTTTTCAAAAGGAAATCATGTACGTAGGCCTGTGATGTGGTGAAGATACAAATAGTAAAGCCCAGACATCCTCTACACCCTCCAGAGGAATTTTTTTTTTTTACCCGAGAGAATTGTGTAGTTAGAGGCAAAGGAAGTATCCAAGGTCTGGCGCGGTCACAATCTACCTGCTACAACATTGTCAGATCGGTAGTGTAATGGCGTACAAACAGTTATGTAGTAGATGCCTATTTTAGAAACGCTCCATCGTAGGAGGCCTCTTTTGTGGGCAGTCCGCAACTTTCTGACGAACGATGGGAGACTCTATGCCTGTGTCTGCAAATGAGTTCAAGCAGAAGCCAATATTAGCGTTTAGTAACACAGTTAAGAAGTTCATCGTTTTCCGAGACCCTGGGTGAGCTTACGTGTTAACATGCACATGTATGCAGACGCAGATATCTTGTTGCATTGCACGCAAAGGATGGTCGCTGAGCTGCGTGAGTGAGAGTGGGCCGTCCTTGGCTGATGTGTGGTTCAGCACTCGTCCTTCCAAGTATAATGTCTTGCTAGGATCTTTTGAACACATAGAGTGGAGGAGGGCGTGAATAGATCTTGAAGCATCGTCCGAGAACAGTAAATATATTCTTTCGCTACAGTTGGCTAGCGAGGTCAGGATGATATACGCTTGGACGGAAATATCTGATTTCTTCAGTTTTTCAGCGGGGTGTGCGGATATCATCTTGCATATTGTAAGCGTTTGAGTAAATTTTCTAGTAAACCTGTGCCCCAGATGTACGTACGCTGAAGCGGATTGCCACATACATGTGCACATGCACGTTGACGGTCGTACGCGAACGAATGTGCACCAGGAGTAAGTGCCTCCGCGTTGCCAGGAACATGATATTACTGATCGACACCGTTCTGAATCAAGTTTCAGGCTTGTCAAAAGCTACACCACAAGATCATGCGTCCCTTAGGGGTTTCCTCAGGCATGCAAATTACCTCTTCAAGTATAAATTTTGCCTTTACGTGCAATAGTAGCTTGGTTTCATATACGACCGGCGAGACTTTTCCGAACTTTTTTTCAGAAACTCAGTTTTCCGGCCTCTCTAGGTTTCGGTACAATTAAGACAGCGGCCGCCCAATGGGACTCGGGTAACTTATCATCCATACAGGCGTTTGTAAGTTTGTGGCAGTAGAAGCACGAATTCGAAAGATAGTATACGCCACGGAGTGGATACACACCCACAACATGTGTTGTTGGGTGCTTTTCTTGACATCGACTTCACCGAGTGCCATCCTACCAGGGGGAAAATGAAGCACTATGCAATATACCCAAAGGAAACAGATTCGCTGTTAGAGACGGATCTGAGACTTTCAAGTGTATCCGTGTACACGGACTTCTTGTGGCGTACACCCGTCTCACTTGATCGAAGATTAATGGTCGTGACCACGACTACACATGCTCTGAGAACCCCGTTCACGAGGCAGCGGACAGCTTACTAGAACCAGATGTGTGTGGGTCTTGATACTTTCGACTGGGGGCCGTTGTCGTACAGCGAGCTCCGCACTGAATGCATGTGCGTTTGTTATGGTGCAGAAAAATCTGCATACACACGTGTACGGCGTTGATGCTATTCCGCAATAATGATAAAGAAAAAGTTGTTGAGAAAATTGGGGAGTTGCACGCTATGAAATACGCGTAGCAGAAATCTAGTTGTCCTGCTGTTGATATACAAACTTGAACCTACCATGCACCCTTGTGTGAGGCGCTGATCTAATGCCCCCAGTTAATCTACGGCAGCTTGTGAAGATACAGAATATTGAAAAATAGGCGACATGGTGACGTTATGGATTTGCAGTATCCGGCGCGCGTTACACGTAGCCTTCTAACATCTACGACACGCTGTCTAGATGCTTGCTTGCCATCCCGCGCGCACACGTTGTCGAGGTAAACAGTATACGAGCAACCACGCACATTTCTTCGGCAGCTTGTCTTTCAAGGTGTCTACTGGCGTATTTGTGTGCTTGCTCGTGAGCTGATGTTCCCATGCAATGAATACTGGACACTTGTCTCCGTGTACGGACTAACTGGCGCAAAGTGTGAAAGTACAAACTTGCTGGGAAGAAGCGGCCGCAACGGTTCCCGCGTAAATCCCTGCAGGCTACTCGCACCTGCAACAATGACAACGTAAAGCTCTCCACGGCTTGCAGCAATGGCACGGCCAGCCACACCACAACAAAGAATTCTCTAAATCTAAAAGAAGAAAGAGGGCGCGGTGAAACAGAATAACGCGCAACAAGCAGTTGAGACATTATTCTCCTGTCAAACAAATACATTGATACTGCTATCATACTACGTAGGATCTTGTCTTATAGACACACTGATGCAGCGGTCATGCTATTCAGGATTCTAGATACACTGATGCTGCGGCCACAATATGTAGGATCGATGTTCCACCAGGTGTAAACGCCTTTGCAAACACATCACGAAAACATCGGGTCAAATATGTTCCAGTATACCAAGCAATCGAATCAACGCATAGTGGGTTAAAACCCGTTCAGCACAACGTGGTCTCAGTACTCTCCACTAATCAAGTAATCCATAGTAATCAAGCGTGGGAGCATCACATAGGAACGCACAATGAGCTGTTTGTTAAAACAGTTTGCCTTTGCTGTAAAAGGACAGCCGCAACGCTGCGACACACAAAGGAAATCCTACCAGAAAAGTGTTTCATATGCTCCGCAACGCTGCGCTTCGCTGTAGAGTCAGATACATCGAAAAAGCGTGCCTGCTTCTCGCATCGTGCGCATGACTCCTACGTAGAGGAATTCAAAAGTTTGCGCAGCAGAACTCCTACGCAACGCTCTGGTGAATTCGCACGTGCGTGGCTGCTACCTTACGTCTGTGCGCTTGACAGACAAGTCTATTGCCACACCTGTGTCTACGAGTTGGTCTCGAAATGCCGTGTACCGTTGGACGGGATACGCATGCACGCTTTGCCGTGCGACCGTTTCCAAGAAAGGCAGACGTAGCCGAAAAGCGTTAATATCGTGAGTGTGAAGACTCGATTATATTATGCGGAAACACGCAAACACTTTCATAAGGGAAATCTCTCACATTACTGTCCACACGCGCGCGGAATGTTATGGAAGAGTGGGGAGGCGAGCTCATGCACACTGGCGTAGCAGGTATGCAAAATACAGAAACTCGTCTTCGAAATCTGTGAAAACTCCGTACGAGGATAGGCTACGCACTACTTCATTTCACATGTAAGCACCTGTGGAGAATGGACGGTTTCTTTTTCTGATGTAGACGATGTACGCAGTCGAGGAAGGCAACTGGCAGGCGTTACACTGGCAGAGTAGACGGGCTACGCCGACTAGTATGCGTTCTCGTCGAAACTCTGGAAGCCCAGCTTCGCTTCTGCCTCAGCGCGCTTGTCTGGGTGACGTCTTCTAGCAGCAGAGTCCTTCACTGGAGCTGCTGCAAGAGCACATCGATGAACTTCAGTGCTTCCGCGAGGACGAACCCATCTGGTGGCCCACGCATTTCCACGAAGTCCCCTGTCCACGGTGAAGAGTTCACAGGATGATGCACATACTTTAGGTGTCGGTGAATTGAGCACCGATGCGCGGCTTCTCATCTGCCTACCGCTCCAATCTCATTCAAATCCATTCGGCAGACGTAAAGCGCTTCACTAAAAAGATATTTGCCCTGTGGTGTGATTGCTATTGCTCGGGCGGCCCTAAATTAATAACACCGACAAACTATATATCTGCTAGTGTGCGCCATGTGACTCACATGAAAAATGCCTCAAATCAGGCAATCGCACTTTTCTTTTTGCTGACACTAGCACAGCTGCTGCGTGTTCTTTGCGTAGGAGCGCAAGCTACGACACCGGGGCATCTTCAGTTATTTCACATCACATAGCCAGCACCGCGTATGCGCGTCTTTGCACGACGACTTTAAATTTCACGGTTCACAGCCGATCTCTCAAGTTTAGTGGTCATGGGGACCTGAAGTCCTATCCGTAGCACGTAGTTCGGCTCTGCTGCTACGTCCACGCAGCAAGCGTGCAATCCTACCTGCGTCCTGGAAGTCGCACGCTTCTAGCAGCTGCAGTGCTCCATCAATTGGCACGACTTTCGACTCGAAGACGCTGTTCTGTTTCCTGCAGGCGCATATATGTAAGAGGAGAATGCGCTTCAGTAAATAATGATGAATTCGTGATTCCTCACACAAAGCATAGGTGTGCGAAGTCTACCGCATCTTTCAAACACAAGCTTTTCGCGAGAACTCACATAGAAAGTCGCACGACAGTAATCTACTGAAAGACTGGTCACATGATTATTGTCTTGCCACAACGGCATACGTAGCTTTGAAGAGGTATCGTTTTTGGGAGCACCAATGTTGTCATCATTTACGTATAAAGATGTCCAATAACTGAAACAAACATCGTATACGAGTCCTCACTCTCGCGCGCCATCTTTGTCTGCTTCCCAATCGTACTCTGGAAGATAAACCTTACCGTATTTTCCTGTACTTTGTCTCATGCGGGTGATTTTTAACATTGGCGCAGTACACCCGTATTGTATTCAAACATGCTCGCAAAGCGTCTCTTTGGTCCTTTTTGTATTTCTTGTTCATGTAGTTGCACCAGTACACCACTTTCTCTTTGCCGTTCATCTTCTGAAGTCGCGCTGCTTGTGTTTCTTCACTCGCGTCATCCTCCGGCATCTTCACACACAACCAACAGTTCTTCCTTGGCGCTTCAATGAAAGTTGCTGCGGCACATTTCATTATGCTTACAATTGCGGGCGGGTACATAAACCTTACTAGTAAACCTGTGCAAAGGCGTCCAACCCCCGGCAACCCGAGGCATTCTCACAGGCACTACAAGTCGATTTCAACATTTTTCAAGTATGTAGCATAACAACATACTCATCTCGACACGCACGTCCCAGTCACGCGCGCCGATAGTATTCCATCGGCGTCATCACCATCAATCTTCCAAAGAAGCGCTGTCAAGATACATAATGAAACCTTCACTGGTGTAGAGGATAACCGCCGCGTATCCAGAAGACGAATGCCGCAGTACTGGGATCTTCGACGCAGATGCGGCGGAGAGGTTAAAACAATCTATTATTTTTTTCGAGGTGTGTGTTGATGTCATGGCAACAAAGAATCATATAAGAATAAGCCGTACCTCACATCCAAAGCGCTCTCTGTATTCTTGTCTGAGCAGCTGACGCTGGCGCTCGCGCTCTCTCTTATGATCCTGAAGCAACGCGCGCACATATAACCCACATATAGAAGTGATGTGCGCTTCACCCGCATGACAACTAACGAAATTACTCTCTTTCTCTTCCATTCATAATTTCCGTTTACCTCTTCCCTCAGCGAGTTAAACTGTATAAAGCACATCCCCTCACACTGCCGCAGCAAAAATCAGCCAGCCACAAAAATATTACAACAGCCGTCCAGAAGACAGAAACAGCTTCTCTCAAAGAGCAAATATATGACCTTTTCATCGCTACCGATGCCATCTCTTTCTCACAATATAAGACCCCGCACATCCGACAGATTGCTTGGACATGTGCGGGTACATTGACAGAATCAGCACGTGCCCAAAACATGTTATATATCCTTCTTCTTTACCCCAAAGCCACTTTTCCCCTCAGGGGCTACGCTGGCATTCTGACAATCAACAAGCACGAGTTGTACCGTCTACGGTCGGTCCGATGGCAGACAGCATGCGCAAATACCTGTATACGAGCATCCGCACCTACGCGGCCGCTGAAATATACAAGTGTTCGTCCTTTTGCGAGTACACTCCCCTATATTACACCCCTTTTCGGGTGCTACCAGGGGCAGTGGCTGATCAGAAGGATTACCCAGGCACTGGCTCTCGTGAATCGTCCGTGTGCCGCACCTCAGTGCATTTACTCACGCCCACGTACAGAGCGTCACTGGACAAATGCAAGCAATAGGCTGTTGTTAACGCTTAGTAAATGTGCGTACCCGGCGCTGAAAAAAAGTTCTCAGCAGAGTTCCAAGTTGCGCCACTGCGAACCATTGTAAAAGTATCTCACCTCCTTCTCCTTCTGCAGCAAAGCAAGCTGTCGCTTGCGTTGTTCTTCTTCAACTCTCGCGTTCTGCTCCAGCATCGCTTTTGTTTGGGCCAAGCGAAATCTTTCTCTCTCGACTGCTTCCTTCTTCTCCCGCTCAAGGCGCTCCTTACAACGCACCACACCAATGTTTGCCTCAACCGCCAGTGTAGCCCGTGCTCCGCTATTCATATGACACAATATTACACTGAGAACTGATGACACGTGAGCACCTGGCACGGGAATACCGGCACATACCTTCCTCCTCCTGATGAAGACGCATAAATCTCAAAGCACCTTCACAATTTGGTCCGAATGCTATGGAATTTCAGCTTTCGAGAGCGTGAACAAAAGCCTACCCACATTGACCTGTGATAGTTTTCCGGTGTGCTCTGGAGATAAGGATCTATCTCCAGCAGCGCCCAGTCCAGACTCTCTACAACAACCATGCGTACCTCTACTATCAAAGTCCCACGGGAGCAGCACGTGTGAGACCACTTGGCACAGGCTTCTTCACCCTCTGCATAGTAGGACAGAAGGTGTCCGCCGAGCAAACGCGCAGCCACCTGTAAAGTGTGTTCGTTAATCGCTGCACGTTGCTTTGGTATCATACGGAGACTAGTTTCGCCGCTGTGACACGCCCGATTACCCTTAAGCATGCATATATTTTAGTGACACAGTTGAATACAACAGCGGTAGCGTAGCTTCTGCATTTTAGCTTTTGACATTGTGAACAAGCCCCATCTTTTCTTCTTCCTGTAAAACCGAATGAATCTCGGGGTTTTCTTCTATTACCTCACGTATTTTTTTCTGAAGTTCGTAGGCTCTCCGTTGTGCTTCTTCCTCATTCAGAGGCACTTTTGACCCAGGATTCTCCTCTTCGCTGATGGGTTCATCGATGTCCGAATCTCGGTCGTGCTGCTCCAGCCATTCAAGAGCTGCATCGAGAGTACCTCCTCCTCTGTCCGTCCTTGTCCTGAACAGCGCCTTCTCTGCACGCAGTGGAGTAATCCCCACTTCGAGGAGCTGCCTGAAATACTGGCATACAGCGGGCATCATTGATCACGGGAGCACGCACACACATAATCACTCTGCACACTGCCCAATCCGCTTGTGCAAATGGAGCACGGAAGTACAAGATTATTGCTACCGCAGACTCCTTTAATGGATTTTTAATGAAGTGTAAAACGCACACACAAGCATTGTCGCTGAACTCCACATACAGCAAAGGCTCCGCTGTCCACTCCTGTTGGCTAGACGTGCTACAATGCATCTGAGATCCTCTGGGGCGGAAGCCTTGAGTACGCGCTCGCTGCCGGTGCAAACGCCACACAGCTGCAAGTTGCGAAGCTCTCCAGTCTCCAAACCACCGCACGCGCACACGCACCAAAGCGGCCCATACTTTTAGACAAATAGCAGCACCGAGGCGAAAGGCCGCGCTGGCAGACCTGCTTCTGCGGCAGGACAATACAATAACGTTGTTGTTCGTTCCACAAATACCCACACAGAAATTTCGCCACTGACTGAACTCCAGTCCGCCGTTAATCCGATTTCGAGAGTGATACGCTGTGGCGAATAATTCTGCCACAACGGCGTTATGTATGATGCTACAGGAATGCAGCCATCAACGATACGTAATACGCCTCAAGCAACCCAGTATACAAGAATGCTACGTATTCATACTGATGGCGAAATGGAGGCAACAGGAAAGTCACCCAGGGCCAGTATTTGTACGTCGCGCGTGCATGCATGTCGCCGCAGACTGGACTTGACGTACTGGTAGCGAAAAAAAGCCCGGTACTGACAGGGTCGTGGTGCACCAGAAGTGCCGCAGACCATGGGAGAGAACAGCGAGGACTAGGGCATTTACTACACTGGTAAATCAAGAACACAGTTCTCACAGTCGAGAACAGCCGCGTTCGAACAACCAACGTCTCCGGGAGCAGTCACCTAAGCGCAGAGTGGAGTGTGGCAATACCGCGCGCAAAATTTCAGTTCCTGGCTGCTTTGAATATCTGTAATACTTGCCTCCTCATTGCAGCACTTCTTGACAAAATCGGGATTCCTCGTGGGGGCGCCCTCGTCCGCATGCGACCTCTGCTGGTCTACAGGAAACGTGAAGACGTAAAGAGATAATACGCGCAAAGGCAAGCGCTGCTCAGGTACAGATTCCGTTAAATGTTCAGGAAGCATATGGAATGGAAGAGATAGTCTGGTAATTGCTCCGACGCGCCGGAGCTCCAGAAATTTCTCTGGATCTGCTGACGAACGTGTAGCCCGTACGCAAGACGGCGGCAGCATTCCGAGTTATCTCATTCAAAGTCTAGAGAGCTTTGTAGACCTTTCATTGCTGTCAAGAGACCTTGCTCTGCTTCGCTTGCTCTGTTGTACGTCACTTTGTTGACATCGTGTAAATCTTACTCACGCCCCTCAGTTGCTGCTGGTCCCTATTCACCATAATACCTGTTGAGGAGCTCTTACTTGACACAGCTGCAGAATCTTCAAGTGAAATAAAAAACTGGAACAAAGGGCATGTTGCGACGTGTCTTCTTTATTTAGCGTGAGCGTTCTACGCATGCGTCTTTTCCACATTAGCGCAGTACGCGCTGCCAAGCAAAGCCGTGGCAGCCTCTTTGAGAAGCCTACCTCTTTCAGAACACCTGAGAGCACATTTGTATCAGTGTACCCGAACAGAGGTGCATTCGCGCGCGTTACGAAGTGCTTCAGCAGCCGGCAACGTAGTTATGCACAGCGTAATCTTTGAGTGCTGATCTAGTATGGTTTGGCCTATATGTGTACCACGGCCCGTCATTTTAGCAGTTACTTTTAGCATGATACGATACTTGTGTCTACAAGCGTACCCGTCATAAACAAGTACACAAAAACACATGGCAGGCTGGACTGCAGAATTGCGCACCACATGCTTCTGTGCATTGAAAACAGGTATGCCGCCTGTCCGGAAACTGATGTGCAAGTAGCATGGAATGCTATCTCACCTGTCGCCTGCGCTTGACAAAGCGCTGTAGATGGCTGTGTGTACGGCTTTTCACACTTTTCTTGTGGCTCTTTCTGCTGGACCGCCTTCGAGTGCCCATCCAGGACGTCGTACCCTCTTCCACCCAACGCCTCACGCGGATCCATCTGGCAATTCTATTTATATCTTACCTTTGAAAAAAGATTTTTCTTCAGCTGAAACGGGAAGGTCTCCTGAAAAAAAATAAATAAAAAATTATGCTGGTTTCTCCGTCAGTTATTCTGAACGCCGCTGTTTCTTGCATAGGATAGCGACCACTGCCGTTCAGCCGCGCATCGCAGTAGCCATCTTTGCTGTGATGTGACAAAGCAGCGTGTTTTCTAGTATGTAATTTTTGAAGCATGACAGTGTAGTTGCGAAGGAAATGCATGGCTGAAACGCCGCTCTGACGTTTCGCGGGGGCTGTGCAGCTCGATGAATCTCATAATTCTTGAAGTAGACCCCCACAAGAACCCCGTCGGATCTCACACCAGTGCACGAATATCTGGAAATAAAACTTCACGAAATAACGGCTATACGTGTACAGGCGTGCGTTGGAAAGACGGCACGTAAATGTGAAGATGCTGACCTGTACCGAGCACAGCGATCTACGCACATACAACTCACCAGTGGGCCTGCTGATACGCTTATGAAGATTGAATGGACCGTCTAAAGGAAATGTATGTTGAAACAGATACTTAACCAGAAGCTTGTTGGATACACGGGCAGCTCTGCGCGTCCTCCCATGCGGTATGCAGCGTTTAACCACAAACGCATGGATCGCACCTGCAACTGACATACATGACATAGTAAGCGTGCGGTCCAGTAACACAGTCACAGACAATCGTTCTCATGAGTTTTAAGTATTGAACGAGGTAGCCCCTATAGTGTGTAAGCGCCCTCGACCGTCCAGCGCTGTGACATCGCGTGCACGGCTAGCCTTCGTGAGCGCGCAGGGCCGCGAGAAAACGAAGGGAGTCAGGCGATAGTCATGTAGAACGCGGATAAAATTCTATCTGCTTCACCGGAGCGTTCGCACAGTGGGAAAATTGGAAAAGGAGTTTCGAAGGGGACGAGGCACCGTCACGGATGCCTCTCGAAATATGCCATTCACATCTACACTAGCAAAACCCGCATCGTCATGTGCGTATATCACCGGAACATGGGCTGTTCACAGATGTCAGCTCTGCCTGCCTACCACTTCTTTTATTCAGCGGAAATCGACCACCACGAGTGTGGCAGATTCGTTGATAGGGAACGGGCCACCTTAGCAGACCCGAAAACCGTAAGCCACGCAGCATGCGCGGCAGTGCCCGTTCCGGGCCAGGTGTACGTACTGCAGCTGGCAGCATGTCGTTCGGGGAAACTAGGCCGTCAAGTGCGTAACTATTATTGCATCTTCGCTATTTTTATGCATACTGCTAAAACAACTTTCTCGCCTCCCTGAAGTCTCTCGTGCCACCCCGGTTCTTTCCGTGTCCACGATACCTGGGATGGACAGAGGCTCATTGAACTAGACACACATTTCCATACGCCCCGCTGTCCATCGTTGTGCTGGTTGAACAATACGGAATGTAGCAGCAAACATACCCCAACTACACAACAGAAGATCCTGTCATATCTGACCATCCACTCCGGCTCTAAACCCGTATGGATGCGGTGCACGAATTACTCTTTTCTACGGAAAGTCTTTCATTAAAGGAAGAAGCTGTCAACGGTGCTGGAAGTACTAGGATACATCCGGCAAGGAGGTTATAACAATGATGTGACACATTCTCACTGGTGTGAAAGAGGGTATGGAACCTCTCTAGCGTTGGCAAGGAAAGCTTGCTCGTTTGTATCCCCACTATGCCGCACGCGTACTTCAGCTAACGTGAACGATGCAACTACCTCATTCTGGGAAAATCAAACAACGTGAACGATGCAACTACCTCATTCTGGGAAAATCAAACACGTCGAGCACGCTAAGTAGAGTGTAACATTTTGCATCTCGAGTGATCTCGTGCACATTTGGCAGGTGCGTAGTGCAGCCGTCCGCGAGTTGCACATTGGAGCTGCTGTAGGAAACCCGTCGCCAGTTACCTATCTAGCGGTGGCAAGGAAAGCTTGCTCGTTTGTATCTCCACTATGCCGCACGCGTACTTCAGCTAACGTGAACGATGGTACTACCTTCTTATGGGAAAACCAAACACGTCGAGCACGCTAAGTAGAGTATAACGTTTTGCATCTCGAGTGATCTCGTGCACATTTGGCAGGTGCGTAGTGCAGCCGTCCGCGAGCTGCAAATAGGAACTGCTGTAGGAAACCCGTCGCCAGGTGTCCATGCCGCTGATTTTTTCAAAAGAATGTACCTTTGGAGCCGTGCCAGCGACTCTTCGGCAGCTGCAGTCAAATACATCATCTCGCGTTAAATGGTTTCCAGAGTGTACACATCACTGTACACTCACACTGTACATGTGACAGGTCAGCGCAAACGTCGCCTTGAACAGGCAGTCTGACAATTTTGAGTGACTGTGCTATTACGCACACTCGTAGAAACGCTCCTGAAATCTGTAGGACAACAACGGCCGTGAAGCAACGGGTCGCGTGCTGATCGTGACAAGACAGGTGATCTTCTTTGCGCCAAGTATTCAAGTTGATTGTAAGTTCTGAAAGTCCCGAGATATGTACGCAAGAGAGGACAGCTTATCGCCCAGATTCTACGGACCTAGTGCATCTCCCAGCGTAGTCGCGTATACATGCCGAACTTTACTTCACGCGCCTGTAAATGAGAATATAAATGATCCTTTTATTCGTTCCCGAACACTACGGCGACTAGTGACGGAAACGTCTACGTATTCCGGGACCCGAGATGATTCTGAAAGCGATGTCATTGGGATGCAGGACGTTACCTTCTAGTACGTAGTGGAAATGACATCGAGAATATTTGACGTAAAGCGAAGAGGAAGATAGCTTGTGCGTACTTCAATGAGCTGTTCCAGGCTCATCCGTATAAGCACTCTCTTAGTCCATGGCGCTGCGCCTTCCCTCTCCAGGAAAGGAAGGTGAAATTTTGACAGCTTATATGCTAACGCACCCGGCTGAATAGTGCTAGGCAGCCCATCATCTGATTCTAACTGTAGCAAAAGTCGTACGCAACTGCATTCCATCGAATAGAGCAGGCTGAGTGTCCGACGTTGTCCACCGTACGAGCGTTCAGCGAATATTGTGATGAATTTTATTTCTTGGGTGCGTACACCAAAGACGCACCAAGTCTGGAGTTGGGTTCTTGCAGCGTGCACGCGTATCGTCACCTCTTTATTGATGTTTGTCTTTAAGCGCACAGGATGCCTACCATCATGTTTAAGAACTAGTGTACAATCTGCGCGAATTACTACTCTCACAGCTCTTCACGCGTAATCTTCCAGTTGCTGACCACCTTTTCATACAGGGACGGTTCTTGTCCGCGCGCATTTCGAAACATGGGGCGTAAACACCTGTCGGACTTATGCTATCGAGGAGGACATTGGAATATGGAGAACAGCGGGAGGGAGCTGATTGTTTTTACTCGTATAGCACAGTGACATGACAATTATGGAGGACCAAGGTGAGCTACTACATCAGCCGCCTCCACAACGCGGAACGAGGTGCATGCACGATATTCATGTTTCTACTTAAACACAGGCTAGCTTTACGCAAGAACGTGTGCGAAATTACGATCAACGTGGGACTGCAGGTTTTGAGCGACCTGGCGCACGGCGTTTTGACTCGGTATACTTTGACGGTAAAATGAAGGACACTTACTTTAAGCTGAGGTTTTCAGGCGGCGCTAATCTAGACGTTCTAGTCCCGGCATGGAGCAAATGAGACATACGTCCTTCGTCGTTTTGGTACAGAGAGACGTCTGGTTGCGAGGATTTCAGGGACTGGACGAGTATTCTCCCTACTGAGCCAAGAGTATTAGCTGTGCTCCTGTAATACGGCGCACCTGCATGTGGCGTTTGTATCTATTTGAGCTGTCCTTCGTACGACGAGATTACATAGGCGTGCGGAAAGGTCTCGCTGAACTGGCCTACACGAAAAGACAATGGAGCCGTAGATGTGTGACATCCGAGGTGCCATCAACCACGTAAAGCACGGAGTGGTGGCAGAGATCAGCTACAAGGGCTGCTGCACGTGCTACTGGGTGACATCCTGCTGAGACGTATTTCACGTTACCGTTTCACAGTATTGTGCCGATTCTCCTCTTCACTTGACTCACGCTTTCTTCGTGGCGCTTCTATGTGACTCGATATACGCATGTTCGACTTTGTGTTCTTCGCACAAACCTTGACACGCGTGATAGTCAAGCAAGGCACATACGCGAGTACACGTGTACGTTACTGCCGCACGCGTCCTATTTCTACGCCGGGGCACCCGTAGCGATGTGCCGTCTCTATTACACCGGCGACACTTGCAGGGTACACAAAATTCAGCAGTGACGACGAAGCATTCGGCAGAATAGATAGCTGCTTTTAGTGAAGTTGTTGGTCTAAATGTGAACTGCAGCGAGACACAACAAAGCGGATTGTACTCTTTTGCGGCTACGCGTGGCTGCTAAACCTTGCCTCACGCGCCCTAACAAGGATCCCAATCGGCAGACAAATATACAACTTCTACTCCACCGTATTCTCTGTTACCGGAGGATACGCCGCCCATGAGCACCGAAAACAGAGAAAGGAGGCGTTACTATTCAAGATCCGCATTGTCGGTCTTTTCGTGTCTAAAATTTGTCACCTCTTCTTCCAGACAAATGATTACTGAAAGCAACCGCAATTCAAAGTAGACACCTCAGGAAAAGAGGATCCACGCGTATCAGCTGCCTACTCTATCAGTAGATGTAAATATGAACTGCGCAGATATGGTGGCGACTGTGGGCGGGAAGGCAGTACCTAGCAGACAGATGCTCGTCGCACTGGAAGTGCTGTGTGGTCGAAATATTTCAGCTGCCAGTACAGGAGTCGAGACAAAGGGGCTGACACTCCCTAGGTCTCGCGACGTATGTTCAGCAACAGCACAAGGTGATGGGTGAGAGACTGGTAATTGCAGGCGAAGGTAGGCATGAACGCAGAAAGTGTACACGTGCACGTTATCTAAGTATGATAGTCGGGCACTAGTGTAGACGCTGGACAGCGCAGTCAGCGTGTTCGTAAGGCTCTTCGCCCGTATCTCTCGATTGTACACCATTTTAGTATGAGACAGTGGCACTGCAGAAACGTATAACAGGATCCCTCAGCTCTTTGTGCATTTCTCGCCAGCAATAATGGATGAGGTAGTTATGCCGTGTGCCCGCGCCTCGGTGCAGCGTGAGCCGCTGCTGCTCACGGGAGCTCTACAGACACGCGGCTTGTTGCCCACGAGCAGTCTTCTCCCCGCAGTGGCTTCCACAAAATGGTGCCTGGGTGCTGTTGGAGGACGACCAGACTGCAAAGAGCATCTGCTTCTTCCACAGTACCAGCGAGGAGTCCTGTAACCATTTCACTGCATTCTATATGTTCCATGCACTAAACGACTCACGCAACAGCCGGCGTCTACCCGTGACCTCATATAATGCGTGGTGTCTGCAGCAAGCAATACTCTGCTTTGCTGCGTATGTTCACTATCTGTCCACTGTCTCTTGACATCCGTGCGCGTGGCACACCCTCTTCCTGTCCGCACCATGCGAGGCCGGCACACGCCTGTGGGCAAACGCAAATTGCATGTTGCAGGCGTTCAGCGGAACTGAAGACTCACTCGTTGAATTCTATGAACCGGCGCTCACCTGCTACGGAGCAAACCTTTTTGCTTTGTCCACATTGCTTGTACATTACCATTACCCTAATCTTGACAAGCAGGGCAATAAGGAGCGACGTTAGACTGTTCTTTGTCTTGCGCCAAATAAACAGCAGGCGTCTCCTCTTTATAGCTGGACGACGGCGCGTTCCGCACTCGACCACTCGTCACTCCCGTTACAGCTTCACCAATATCGAGTGATAGGCGGCTATGGTTAGCATTGAAGACAGTATGGCTCTGCACCAATCAGAGCGCAGTGTTCGTCCTTTGTTCTCCCGGGAAAGACCTCTGGATGTCTCTCGCATCCTACGCGCGGCTGGTGTTCTCGCCGCTACGTACCTATGTCTGCACATACCGGGACCAGATACTCTGTCCCCTTTCTCTCCCACCTGCGAGCACGAGGCGCACTCCAGTGAGGCTGTCAAGACGCCTTCGTTACCTTTGTGTAATGTTAGCCAGCTGAAGTTTTGGGGCGCTTATACCCTGGGATTTCAGTATGCAGCTGCATCAGTGGAAGGTATTTCAGTTCCGCAACAGAAAAATGCGGGAGGGCCGAACACCCGTTCATACCGTGCCTTAATGATGAACGAAATCGTGGCGAACCTAGCAGGCGTCCCTATCGAACTGATGGTGAAGGACATCTGGAACGAAATATTCCACAAAACAGGCAGGAAATACTGGATGAATTTGACATCTCAGGTAAGCTCTCTGAAAGTAGTCACTGAAATGTAATACGTGTGAAGGGGTCCTCTGTATATGTGTGCGTAGATGGAAACTAGCTGCGGTACCAGGACATATTCTTGCGCGTTGGACAACACAGCAGTCCCGAGTATAAGTGTGGTTTAGCGTTTTGACCCTTGGCGTCTTGCATGCTCATATTTTCTGCGGAGGAAGAACTTCCATACGGCCCCACAGTACATCATGCTCACTGATGGAAGCCTACCCACCACGTGTGAACGGCTGCTGAAGAAAGTCTCACACTGATTGCTCAGCTACTTCCTCGTGTACTTGCAGTTCTTGACGCACCCCATAGAGTCTGAGAAATACCGTTTCTTCAGAGTGAGCAGCGACACTGTCACTGTCGTATACTCGGTATCAATGATGGCGGCACAGGACGTGACGACCGTCCACGGCGTACGTACATGTACCCCATTGCCCTTTTTGTGGTCCTTCGAGGCTGAAACTCTCACAGACGGTCGGTGCTGATTTCGTATTACCGATTGTAGTGTCAGCTTCTGTCGGTGCAACTAAAAGAGGGACAACCATAAAGATGCGTTGCTCTTCTGCGGATTTCTTTTCGTAGCTCAAGGGCTACTTTCTCTATAAGGACGCACGGAAAGTGGCAATAATGGTTGTGCGGGAGCTTCAAACCTATCTATACGACGAGGCACCCGTGAACGACGCAGCCTGGAAGACCACCCGACTGCTGTTAGAGGAGCACCTTCGCAATTGGTGGATAACTTGCCCCGAAGATCCGTACAGAGCCCTGTCAGTGGGGGTTTGGAAGTGTCTTGTGAAAGTTTACGTTGATTTTCTAGAGCCCGCGTTACGAGGTAGCAAGAGACTGAAGGAACTCGAAGAGGTGCTCTTCGATCCAGAGCTGAAAGTGATAAGGTCGTGGACTGATGCAGCACATGTGAATATTGTTCGCGGAAGGGAAGATGAGATAACTAAGAAACTTGACAGTTTGGCACGGGAAAGGCCGCGGAGAAAGAAGACCACGGCGCACAACCTGCCGCTGCCGGCCTCTGTTGAACCTGTCCAGCAGGTTCTTGCGCCCGAAAACGAGCAGGGCGTGGAACACAACGTGAAGACAATAAAGAGAACGTCCCGCACTAAGGAGACCCCGGTAAGCATCCCGAAAAAGCGCTCCGCGAAGTCCAAGAAAAGTGATGTTCAGTAGCGCAGACAAGTTCCTAGTGTTACGCCACCCAGGGGCCCGTCAGCACAAGATCTTTACCTCTGCACTCATGGTAGATGCCACTGTGATCAGTCTCAAGGCAGACGAAAGCCCCGTCTCTGTGTATATTTTGAGGGAAAATACAAAATAACAGGTGGAGTCAAGGTGTGAGTGAAATGATTCGTCAGATGACAGATGTTACCAGGTAAACGCAGGAACTACGACAGGTGCACACGCGGACCCGGTACCCAAGTACGAGTCGTCCGCACGCACTGCAGCGAGTACTCGCTCTTACTAAGCATCTAAGATTTTACATATTGGCGTATCATAAAGCGTATGAAGTGCCGATGTGGCGATGCTCCAGGAAGCTTCATCGTCATTGTCTCGAAACGCATTGCTCTCGAACATACCAAAGGCAGAGTGTACAAAGGCATTCGACCTGCAAGGGCTATGAGCACTTTGGGCTCAGATTGAGCCATAGCATAACTCGTGGGCAACCGACCTCCCGTGGCCGGGTTATTACATGCTGAATATTTGTGGAAGGGAGTCTGCAAGCAGTCTGCAACTCAGTCTGTCGTACCTAAACCTGTTGTACTCTGCTGCGTGTGGCTGTGATCCGCAAAAGCTGACGTGTTCTCAAAATGCTTCTTAATACCACAGTTGCCAGACTGTGTTGGCGCACAGTTTGTGTGCTGCCGGCGCAGAAGGTTCATTACACGCGAACTCCACATCCCACTTCAGCTACAGACGAGCGCTGGTATGCTCGCTTGTAGTATTACAGAAGGGCAACGTATACCCGATGTCTCAGTCCGAGACTTGATTGTAAAGCGAACACTCTGGAAAAGTGAGGGAATCTGCCCTTGGGCCGAGACGAGAAGCTCGACAAGAGACTGCATGCAATACACCTACAAGCTGGAGGTAGATATGTCAGATTTGTTGAAGTCACAGTGTGACAAAGATCAGCGCCCAGACCGCACAGCCGTCATCAAGCGACTGGCAGACCATTCTGTTTACAGTCTGCATCCTGAGCTCACGGCTCTTGTATTAGTTCTTTTGCAGAATGAAGATTGCGTGTACGTGTACATTGGTCAGCATGTGAAGTGGTTCTTCGTGCATGGTGGTCTCCGCTTAATCGTGAACTGTGTAACTGGCCGCGAGTTTCATGACTGAGACCCAACAAGTGACGTGTAGTACGCTGTGTACCGTAATTGTTGACGAGCATCGGTTCTTTGTATGTTGATTTTCCCAGCAACCAGGAGAGGAGGATCTGCATACTCAGTGCCCTACTGCACAGTTGGGGAACTATCGATTTACGTTACTATGCCCATAGACTCCTTGATATATCTAACATCTGACGATTTGCAGGAAACTGCTTTTTCAAACGTGTAAGTTCAAGTGACCCCTTCCGTGTGGGCTAAATCGCCAGTCAAAACTAATACAAATGCGGCGTGTAATATTTGCTAGATCACACTCTGCGCGGTCGCCGTCCCTCGGCAGCCCGTTGAACCGCTGCGCATCTCTTTCCTGCAACTGCTAAAATTGCAATTCGAACCAGCCCGCGTGCACGGCCAACGATGATTCAGTCTCCGCTGTCAGAAATAACGCATTTTTCTATGTTAGCCCAGAAGTCGCACAAACAAATAAACCATGCTGAGTCCTTATTCCTGCAGCTAAACAGATGAGTCTCTGTCAACCACTGCATCAGCCACGCATGCAATTATTATGGCAACACGACTCACACTAGGTAACCACGCCACTATTTCTACTTCGTGTAACCGGTAAACACTGTCTGGCAGCCTTTTCTGAGTCTGCCCTTTCCACTGTTGCACGTTTGTGTCAACAATCTTCCTTCATCCGGGCAACACCGCCGCCTGAAGGACGCTAAAAAGCTTAAGAGAGGGGAAGGTAATACCCGGGAACTTCTATCGTATGTCTGCTGCAGTGACTCTACATTCGAGTTCGTGCGAGAATCGCTCTCAGTCCGTTAGACTGTGGCGGGTCGCTCGTTAGGATGCGCGTCACAAAACGCGTCAAGTCGGCGTTTTTTCGCGTCCTTTCAGCCTTTCTCACACCCCAGTCTTCAAGGGGGAAGGGTACTTTCGAAGAATTGCCGCACAAGAGTGCGTTCCTCTTTAGTTGAATTTTAAAAGCGTGCGACTTCAAAAATTGAATAAGTTTGGGGATCATAAATCCAATGAAGAGAATCGACAGCCTGTCATTGTTGTTCGTAAGAGCAGCATCTTCTTCATAAGCTCGCAGATGCCCGCTACGAGTGGACACTCAAGAATGAGGCGTCTCCGCAGGTGCTAGTCATGGGCTGGGAACTTGACACCCTCCCCACGTTGTTCTCGACTTGCAAATACAGTGGCACTGGCTCCTGTCGTATATCCATATGCAGTTTGGAAGCAGATTTACGCCATACAGCTCAAATTCTGAGAAATAATCACGGGAAGCGGAGACAGAATAAGAGCTGCATGGCGTAAAATTGCTTTCAAACTGCGTGAATGTGCTATGTATGGGCCCTACCTTGATGGGGACTATGTGGCCGTGTACGACGGAGAGCGGCGCTCCTTTTTGCAGGCGAGTTTTCTCGCTTCGCTCCACATACGCAGAACACACTTAAATACAGTGCGTGGAAAATGACCTTGTCCACCGCTTGGAGAAACTCGGAGGCGTTTCACCTTCTCGATGTCGACCCGTCGCCGAGGCCCAGACGTTGCTGAATATAAGATCGAAAAGCTTTCTGTATGTCTGTGACTAGGGGTGAGTTGCAGTCCCCGTGGGCGACACAGCCTTGTTGAACATCGGTTGAAGGATCTCGTGTCACTGTTACCGTTTGAGGAGTTTTTGCCGCTGATTCTGCCGATCTTTCACTCGCGATAGCCCTGTGGCTCCCAAAATCGATATAAGTGGAGCTCTTCCGAACCATTGGATGCGAAGCGACCTACAACCTTTAGGCCGTCTTTTGCATCAGAAGTGGCCGGTATGCTCGCTCGACTAAGATTTGGCTGTGAAGTTTCTGATGTCACTTGTCAGACAAATAAAAGTCTAGATGTATTCACGAAGCGCTGTTGTTTAGCTGCTTGTTCAGATGAATCCCTTTTCCGACATATTCCCGTCCCTGCCGCCTTCGCACAAATCGACAAGAGCATCAGGGCTTTCATTATCTTCGACGCGTGGCACGTATGCGGTTTTCACCATCGCGGTCGCCATGGACTTTACAGGATTGTCCTCTGGCGTACAATCCACTGCCACCACCTCTTCTTGAACAAGATCTTCCGCCTTTCTGGGTCGTCCCGGTGCTTTTTGAGCTTCACCGGCTTTTCGCCATATTTGAGTTTTCCGTTGCATTAAGAGCGGAAATCGTATTTCTCCTGCCCATAATTTTTGTCGACGTCTCTGCTGTGCACGTCTGTTCTGTGATCGGAGACATTCTAGCAGCACCTGCTCGGTTCGCTCTCGCAGCTTTGGTAGTCCGTTCTGCGGATGAACACTTCGCTTTTTTCATCAGATTTCCCGCCTTGTGCTTCCCCATTAGTGTCAGATGCGTCAACATTCACGTACTTCAAGGGTTCAACCTGTGCGTTATGGCAACCTCGACTCTACCAGATCCATTAGCATAGCCTTTTGAAGCCTTCCTTATCTGCTTCTCAAGAGAACTTTCGCTATAACCGTGTGGGGTGGTTAGAGGCTACTGCTTTGTCTACCTACCTTTGATACTCGCTTCTAAAAAGGAATCAACTGCCATGTAATTTGAGAAGTGAGTACTCTCAAGCTTGATTACCCACGTCTAGTCGATCAGTCAGCTGGCCTAAGTATTCGCTAGAAAAACACTGCTATTCCTGATCTTACATGTGTGCCCTTGAGGAACGCAGAGCCTCTTCCTCTTCCGCGAAGTACGGCACTTATATTGTAGGCGTCTGCTCCGCACGAATATCTACGGTTCCGAACCCGAAACAGACTGCTGACTTCTTGAGAACATAATTGTAGATTGAGGCACACCTTGAGCGTTCGAGCCCTCTTTCTCAGATCTCTCACTGTGAACGAGTACCGAAGAATTCGCCAGGACCGTCGATGTGCTCGCCGTTAATAAGCTAGCAAACATGGTTGATGATTTGCTTCATTGCGAGAGCGTATATGCAGTATGTGTTAGTGGACCTCACCTTGAACGTGTGCCTCGACGTTTCCACGGCAACTCCTGTACTTCGCCTTATGGTTGGAGCCCTGAATCGTAGAGTGGCTCTTGCGTAAACAAGAGCTTGGTACTGAGGCAACGAGCCGTCAACTCCAGCATTTTTTAACGAAAGTCCAGTATACTGTTCTTTTGGTGGGTCCCTCACTGGGAGGTGCACGTGGCACATGTCTCTTGCTTCCCTTTGAGAAGTATAGCGGGAAAGGCATTTTGATTGCGTTACCTACCATTTGATTGAACTCCGCTAATCCACGCGCTTCTAAGCCCGTATTCAGGGTGGACTCTTACCTGGCCTACTGAAACCCGACGAGCACGCTGCTGCTCAAGATTGAATTCGAGAGTTCCTGCTTTCCCTTCTTCAGACGAATTTAAATACTTCGCGACCATGTCATGCTTTGATAATGCCAAGGTGCTGGCTGTAGGTCGATGAAGAACAACGAAGCGACAACTTTAGTTTGCTTCTTCAAGATTAGGCCTGTGGGGCACAGGATTCAGAATGAAAGCCCTTTTCTGACATTGACCGTTCTTTGTCTCTCGATCTGAGCACGGACTTGCGCTGCTAATATCTATTATAGGAGGACGTCACTCAAGCTCTGTTGGAAGCGACTTCCCCGTGAGTGTGGAATTCTACTGATGCAGTTTAGTAGTACGACACTAGGATGACATCGGTATGATGCCGTCGCCACTTCAGACTTATTTGTTGCGCCCTTGGCGTCATACGCCAAATCGCCGGATGTCTTCAATAGACTCGAAGAGGGTTGTATGTTTTTTGGGATATGAACGTCATTGTCTCTCGCCGGATCTCTACCTGTACTTAAAATCCTATAAGTCTTCGCCTTGCCTGTGAGATGATGTAACGTCCAGAAACAAGTCAAACTTATTTACTACGGGGACTGCAGATCAGTAGTCGACCTGCCGACCATCTCTAGCAAAATTTCTCCAAGGCGTCGTTTCCGCAGAATAAAACATATTTTCTGATCTGACTAAGGGGTGATGAGTGATGCCGCCGGGGCTTCCGGCCTTACAATACGCCTCCCAATACTGGGGACGGACTCAACAGGATTGCTATGGTAGAACTCAGACTAGGAGTTTCTTTTGTCCCCTTTCTGTATCTTTCCAGCGGAAATTTCCTCACTTACTGGCGTTGCGTGGTATTCGGCCCGGTTCATCTCGACCTCTTCTCCGTTACTAGTTGATTGTCGACTCTCAGGAAAGCGACTTCGATCTCTTGGCAGCTGGATATCTGCGTCCTGCGACTAAGGGGTGGGTGAGCCTGCGGATGTCGCCCAAAAAGCTGCGAATCCTTGACTGGAGAATCACTGACAGGACTTTCTATGTTCCAAACGGACGCGTCTTATGTAAGTGATAAGCAGCTGGCTGAAAGGCCTTTCCTGAAGGTACGTGCCTTTTTTTCCTCATGTTGTACTGTACTGTTTACATCTTTTCCCGTACAAAAGAGTTTTTGATTCTCTCCACTGTGTGATTTAGGCAGAAATTAAAAACTAACTTCATCTGCGCTCCGCTTTCTGTTCATTAGGGCGGTAGTCTCCCTGCCTTCAGAAATCGCTTCAACGCGTCCTGAGAGGCATTATACAGCAAGACAGGCGGACACAGCGAAGTCTACGCCGCAGTGATCAGTCCTGCTCATAGTCGACAGCCTAAAACCTTGTTTTGGAAGCCCTCGTGCCAGGGGTGTGCTGCCAGTAGTAGAAGTCTCAGTACAGCCATAATTATTATGCTGGACTAGCATCCGACGAATGCCGAATTCATGATGTGGCTTTCTGGTGGATACCATTTGAGCTGGGCTTGGTTAAAGAGAGAAACTTTATAGCCGGCACAAGTAGGTTGGGACATCTCAGCGAACGTGGCTGATGTACTCTCTTTCAAGTGACGCAACGCAATACACGGTGATCAAGCGCTCGTTGTGCAGTTACACCGTCTGGAGCCAGGCGAGTTACGCACGGACAGTAGCGACCACTGCTATCTCTTTAGCGTGTACACAACACGGCGACACCGCAGCGTCCTTGGCGATGAGGTGGATGCGGGTGCATATTTCTGTAAGAACGCCAAATGCGGTACCAATGGAATCACCGACATCCTGTATGCCTCCGGTAGTATAACGGATAGTAGTACAGTACTGTCCGTCAAGTGGCGCAGCTTTTGAGTACCTAGGTGCATGTAACTGATTACGCCCCACCTGCTAAATCGCCTACTTTAAGCCAGTGTGCTGCTGCAAAGTGTGAATTTACATTCCACTACACTAAAATCTCTGTGTGCTCTCGAAGTGTGCGCCGGACACTCCAACTACTAGATCCACATACATTTTGAAGAAAAATTCTATATACTACGGGAGACTACAAGTAGCAGTCCGCGGCTTCACACGATCACGAGGAGTGAAAAACCTTTTTCTGTGCTCCGCGAGGTTAGAGAGACGATGTAAGTTCTTAAGTGACCTGGCATACGTAGCATGCAAACACACTTTGGAGCTCGTCTGGGTGAGGAACTACTTCAGGCACAGCAAAGTATCATTGACGACAAGTGTGGCACACTCTTAAAATTATAGCTTAGATTAGCAAATGTGTGTGTATCTAACAACACCAAATGTGTACCCTCTCGCGGCTCTTATGCAAAATGTATTTCACAGGTAACTTATAACTGATAGCCGAGATCTTAATTTATTTCAAAATGGCTGTTCATCTACCAACACTTGATGTGTCGCAACCCTAAGTCAGGATGTTTTGACACCGTAGTCCGAATGTTTATTTCGTGGTAGTTGAGGGTAGCCGCGCGAGTAACGTAGGCGGGCTTACGCTCCATCTAGAACCAAATAACTCGTGTGGAATTTCCAGTCCAGCTGGGTCGGTATGACCTTCAATGCGCAAAGAGTTACCTATTCCCGGTGTACACTTCTCTACCAGTGCTGACCAAAAGAGTAGGACATGGTACCTGCCTACGTAATTAAAGTTGCACGGCCATGAAGGCAATTGTTGTTCAGAACTCGTCTCCATGTAGTCAATAAACATGTCTTTGGACAAAAGTGCATCACACAACAACGTACCCCCGCAACAATTGAAAGTCGGCGTCCTCCACTTTCCAACAGGACTAGTCCCTCCGTACACACACCTCTACATAAGCACGATACTTGTACCGTCGCTATGACATTTTCCTATACTGTCTCGCCGCACGGCAAGCGTAATTGACGGCAACTGCGTGGAGATCTTGTCTACAAAATTTGGGACAAGCCAGTTTAACTGGCCAACGGGGTGAAACAGGGAACTGTTGTTGTCTGTAGAAGTAAGATACCTCATATTCATTCACAAGTGCGCTGTGCTGAGCAAGTGCTCCGCGCAAAAAATAGCCACTCCATTGTACCACAGTACTTAGAAGCCATTAAAGCGAAGAAAAAACTCTTCATCCATTTCTCGATATTTGAGGTCGGTAGCGGCCTATCCGGCTTCTGTGCGTGAAGGCTTGCCTCCATCTGGGATGGCGAGCGTACTGCTTCCCGAGCAGAAACGGGTGAAGATGCTTAGGAATCCCTCTACTACGCGGCGCAGGCACACTGAGGGCTTGCTTATGTCGCGGATTTGCATTGCAGTCGACCCCCAGAATTGGCACGTGCCATCGCCTTACCACATACCTGCAACTGCTGCAGAGGAGAGACAAAACGCCTCGATGCCACATAAGGCGTGCACAAGAAGCATTAAGCAGCGACATTCTACAGAAGGGTATTCCCCCGTCTTCAACAGAAAGGAAGGCTCCAGAACACTTTAACTATCCTAGCTCCAAAACTACTACACTTTTCAAAAAAAGATGTCCCCGCGGTAAGGTGAAGCAATATTACTTGCACTCTGAGTCTTCTCTCGCTACAACTCGCCAGAGCCGAAAATGCTGCTCGGACACAGTATACATCCCTTTCACACAGCATCCGCCCGTTCGCCAACGATATTCCCCGGCGAAGTGGCGTTCTTCGCCGACCTGCTGCAGTATTGGGAGGCGTGCATGCAACTTACTCAACCTGTCTGCTCGCGAGATCTGCATCAGGTAGAGTAGAAGGCCTGGCGTGCAGTACAGCCGTATGACATCGAGGATGCTCCATTAGACCTAGTCCAGCAAGTAGGACGTGGGATATGTATTACATGCCGCCTGCGGGATGTAACGTTCGCTCACAAACACTATGTGGAGCAGCCGCTGTGAGCGGCAGTACGGTGAAAATTGACCTTGCCGACCCATATCTCAAGAGATGTGCGATCCGCACTCTCTTGACAAGCGAGTGTTACCTGCGCCTAGGTTCGGACCAATGGCAGCAACCTTCCGCACTTGTGGAACCATATGCGGAAGAGGGAACTGTGAACGCTCCGCAGCAGTAGGCTAACTTCAAGCTTGCGCTTGCTTTTCAGTTGCAAACTGGCAACTGAGGAGTTCACGGCGAGCTTTGGAGGAACACTGAGTCACTCAAGCAATTCTGAGCCCATCTCTTCTTTACAAGGAAGTGGGAGGGAGAAGCATGTGGTGTCGTTGTCTCGTACCAGCTCACCTTTTTCCGTCTGAATCATAAACTCCGCTACGAACGACGCCTACGCCTAAAGCTGTCGTTCAACGATTCTGTATTCTTACTCGTCGTGTACAGGTACACGTAGTAGGACAATAAAAATCTCCCCAATGGTTCAACCTCGAGAGGTCCACAAAGCCGCGGTATGAATTGGAGAAGAACAGGTGTGCAGCACCAGGCCCCACCCTCTGCATGCCGTGAACTGTGCGCGTCCGTGTCGTCGCGAACCGACTATAGATTCGCGTGGCAAGTTCAAAACATATGAGGACGCAAGCGGCCGCGGGGGAACAGAAAGTATCAGAGCAAGTTTAATAAAGTGTGAACATCCCATGTACACATGTGAAATGGATTGCACACGGCAGCTGGCGTAATTAACACTGTCTGAGCGTAAGTAACACTGTCTGAGCGCATAGCGCATCCAGTGGGGTGACCACATTCGAGGTGCGGTGACAGCCCGTTGTCGAGGACACGCCGCATGCGAGACTGGTGTGTGCGCTACAGTTGTAAAGAATTTGACCACAGCTTCAGCCGTCACCGCAACAAAAGAGAGCCGTCTGGTCCCCTTCTGTGCGACTTCGCATTTTGTCCATCGCTTCAAAGCGTGGTTCACTCTGTAGCAGAAGGGAGGAGCGCTCCAGTGATACACGGTGAGAGCGCCACGCGAGCTAGAGTACGTTGTGATGTGGTGGAGTGTATTCGTAAAATGGAGTGCAGTAGGTGGTACGATTGTATTGAAAATTGAGTCTGAAGCAAATTCCACAATGATGAGCTGGAAGGGCAACCTGCATACCACATGAAATCGTGTTACCGCGAGAGTGACGGATGCAACGTGTGAACCTACACAAAACGAACCAAATGTTGTTCCCGTTCGATTAGAATCCTCACACGGGATTCTGACTAGGCGGCTGGTTTGCCGCGCCATCTCTTACGCGACGGCCTCTAGACTCTATGAACTCTCATGCGAACTCACGCACGTGGTAAGGCCGACAATCAATAAGAAAATGTTTCCAGCCGACACCCTTCTCTCGAGGTAACAAAGCCATGGTACAGTATTAGGTGTGCACAACCTGGCGGCGAATACATCTATACGCCTTCATTGCACAGCTGTTCATAGTAAGGCCTATGCAGAGAAACCATGCAAACCCCGGGCCGCACTGCTCCGTTCAAACTTGCCCAGTACCTGCAAACAAGTCTGAAACACGAGAGGCATCAGCGCCCTTGGATGTTTCTCTTCCCCCCCTCTGGTTCCTTCACGTCACGCAGCGCGTACGCCATAGTTGAATTTTGAAACAGACTGGAAAGCGCCTCTTTGACGTTCCCTAGTGTCACCACGTTCGACTCCATACGATACGTAGCCCTTAGCCCCCGAGACGGCTTCGGGTAGCTAGTGAGCGTCACTGTTAGTGGCTTCCTCAAATTCAACGCACCATCGTCTACCCAGTGCGGATTCTTCGCAACTGGTGACCTACTGAATGAACGCTTAAGGAACGCACAAAGAAGTATCACGCGATCGGGAATGCTAGGTAGCTGCACCAGCTGCTCCCAAAAATCAAACAGTTCTTCCCTCGTTATATGTGGTAGGAAATCCGCAACATTTTCGACGTTGTCGATTATGTTCATGAGTTCGTCGTAGGCATTTAAATCTGAGAGGGATTTGACACTTCGCGCCCCCGCGACAACACGTATAAGGCGGTCAAATCCCCACCGGAAAAGAATCTGGTTGGTTTCGAAAGGTGACTCCATGTCTTGCATAGTATTTTGTACTTGCAAGAATAGCGGGCCATGCTCCGCGTCAGCTGACCAGTGCCCGTCTGGTTGCAGCTTGGATGCGATAGCCTGGTACGATTCGAAGCATTCCAGAAACGAAGAGATCTGATCGAAAGTCCCTTGAATAACATAATCTTCTGCACCTACACGTATAGGCACTAAGTATCCTTGCACGATGGAGAGCGGCAGCCGTCTTTCCAAAAATGTTCTACCAGAGCGCTCATCAAAAGCAGGGTAGCCAAACAGTTCGATGGGTGAATGCCGGAGGGCTGCACTGGGATGGCGCCCCTCGCGTTTTAACTTTTTACATGTGCTCGCATCATACTTTCTACCGAAACGTTTTCTCATCCACTGTTTAAAAAAGTTCTCTATGTTGCGCATTCCTCCACTTCCCGCGGCACGCTTGACGAAAAACCATTCGGGTTTTGCGTACACTCCGCCTTCTCGACCGTCCTCGTAGTCCTCTTCCTCCTCCTCAGAAGAAGAATTGAGCTTGTCTCTTCGTTCATCCTCACTCCATCCCGCGAAGGCAGATGGAGGTGTTCCACTTGGTGTTGAGAAGAAAAAACGGTTTCGCGGGGGGGTTCCATGGAAGTTTTCCCACGAGCTGTCTGGTACTTTCGGTCTAGGAAGCTGTGCTGCTGTTTCAGTACGCGTGTTAGGAGCTATAAAGGGGAATAAGGGCATCTGTGGTGTAGCGTCGACAACTGGTTGGTAGGGATGAACAGCTGTTTGAACTCGGGCCTTGTTATGCAATAAATCGCCCTGATGACTGCAAACTGAGCAGTCGCAGACGGGGCATGTCTCTGGAAAGTTCACACTAACTTGAGGTAAGCCCGCATTTCTTCTTCTTGTTGCGTCCCTTCTTCCGAGCACCGGCGGAGTTGTTGAGGTTGCGCTGAGTTTGGCGTTATCTCGGATCACTCTTTCAGCGGCCCTTGCAGTTTGCAAGTGGTAGCTGAAGATTGATAAGATGACCACACGCGTGTAAGGCGTGGTCAAAGAGAAGAGCCTACAACGCCATGGGCAAGCTGCACGACATAGTTTTCGACTAGTTCGAACACCTTTTTGCTGGACAAGATTAGTTTTCGTCAAGCAGGTGTCCATTTTGAGACTGTGAATCGTAGTCAAACCGGTTCGCGAGTAGACGGTTTCATTTTACAATCGGCTGGCAGACGATCGCAGAATATGCTTCAGGCTTCCAAGAGGATGAAACACAGATATGTAGTTAAGGATGTGCTGCCTCAGAGGTGACTGTACACTGTTACCTGCGCAGAACAAGATTTCCGAAGCATTTCCGAAGAAATGCGGTCGCGCCTTTTGCTGCTTGTGGGTTCGCCAAGGACGGATTGTAAATTGATGCAGAGGGACATTGTACGATCTATCGTTTTTGGGGCCCGGGAAGATTGCGGACTCACTTCGACAGGACTCATTCGTGCGTCGAGCTGTATCTGGGGGACCTAGGTGTGGTGGGGCTGGCTGCAGCGGGGCCAAGGAGCAAGGCGACATACGAGAGGCCAATATTCCTTTTCTGCTGCGAGCAGATCGGCTGTATTCTATCACTTTTGCAAGGCTAAAAAGTGATACTGATCGCTAGTGCAAATAGGTGTGTCTCCAAATCTTTGACAGCCATCTGCCTAGGACAAAGAACAACGCTGGAAGTTTTTGACGGCGAAATTGAGAGCCGAAGCACATGCGCTTTTCTGGGCATTTAGCTGACGTGACTGGAGTTCTCACGCACACTTGGAGTGAGGCGGGTCTGCTGACTTCATCCTCCGTAGGCACGCACCACGGGCGTCTGATCTAGGTATCTCACTGCAGCCGTGATGAAGTAGAATGCAAGCCATCTTGATTAGAGATTCTGATGTGGAAGTTAGCGCAGCCGCTTGTCGCTGATGAATTAGAGCAGAAGGAGCCACGGTACGGTTGCATCTCCATGCACGTACAACGCGTTTAGTTTTGCAGTCTCCACGTTTGCACTTATTACATTTTTCAAGTGGACATGTGGACTCCGGCGGGTAAAAGTGTAGAAAAGCATTTCACGGTAAAAGCCAGGCTGAACCTGTTTTTCACACGCCAGTCTTCATCGATTATAGGCGGCGCAAAGATTGACACAGTTCAAAGGGATGAGAGCCATGACTTTACTTCCAAACACCACGCCTATGAGCGCACAGTCAACAATGAAAAATCTCATCTATTCCCCTATAAGGTTTGCGTCAAACAATTCCGTGAAGACCTCCAATCAGCGAACACGTAATAACCCGACAAATACCTTACACACGCGTAGGGCGCGGATTATGTACACTGCTTGCAGAAAGTCACAGGGTGGCGCAGATGGCTATCAGGGAAACCGTTGTCACAGCCTCCTTCCCTAGTATGTTTGAGCTCCCCTGTACTCCGCTTGAGAAGCCTGCTTGTGGCGCCCTGGTGAAAAGCTATTGAAACCAGTTCATGCATCAAGGACCGACAGAAAAAGTCTGTTTGCACCCTCTTGCACAAGTGCCAACCTAACAACAACCGTGAGCGGCACACCTTTCGTGAACGCCTCTCTGCCTGAATGCGATTGCAGCAGGCGCCAGCGTTGCTGCGAGGGGTACGTACCTCAGAAACAGCTGAACTTATGTAGTACCCAACTTGCTGCAGATTTTTTCTGTGTCTCAGATTACGTGTTCTCGAAGAGGTCGTGAGTGATTAACAATGATGATGGACAGCGACCTACCATCAACGTCGCCTCCGTGACTTGAATGTCAAGTATTTACTCCCAGTACCGGATCAATCAGACCAGATTCTCAT